>CAVNYN010251807.1:0-18180 GCA_963692815.1 Nyctanthes arbor-tristis
CCTGAGGTTCAAATGTAATATTTAGTGACTACAAAAAAGACATGTATGTGGCAGACTCTCATTAGACACATTGGGGCAACATACATTAGAGACCCAATGAGAGCCTACCACATAGTGTCTAATAGACTCCATAAAATATGTCTATTTCATTTAACTTAAATAACTCAAAAGGCTAAGAAACCAGGCCCACTAACATACCAAGAAAAGCAAGAATCTCAAGCCAATGCATACAATACGTCCAAACCTTTTACTGTTTCAAAAAACAGTTATATTGGCTCACACTTTTTTATAGTAATATATATATATATATATATATAAAAGATAAGATAAGGTAAGATTATTTAAAAAAAAAAGCCATTTTTATAAGAATTTTTAAAGGGAAAATTTTATAAATGGCAAAATTGAAAACTGTAAGTTTAGAAACAATACATTCTAATAAAGATTTTTTTATAGAAACAGATCGGGCTTCGAGTTTAAAATCGGACCACCAATTACAGGGGTCGCGTCCAAACTCGGAGCCTGATATGTTTCTATAACCAAACTGTATTTTAATAACATGTGCAAAAATGGAAAATTTTAAGTAAAATGTACTATATGCTTCTATTTACATTCCATATAGTTTATCAATCTATCTCTACAGTTATGTGTTGTTATTCTTGACAATTATGTTTTGTTAAAAGGTATAAGTATACCATTCTATATAATTCTTTTGTATGACTTGATTGTTGATCGCGATAATTCTCGACAACAATATTTGCCAAAGTGTATGCATCCTGTATAGTTTATCCATATATGTCGACAGTATCTACCATAATTATTAACTGTAGATCTCGATATTTAAATGCTTTAATTTTAGATAGTTGTGTCGCATGGGCATTTTTGTCCCAAAATTTGAAAAATGACAATTTTTGCACAATTCTATAAAGTGGTATATTTTTGCACGTGACAATATAAATATGGTCAAATATTGAAATTTCCTCTTTTGTAAATAAAAATAAAAAAATTTATCACTTTACTTTAACTCATTTGTCGATTAGGTCATTACAATTTGGTTCCTACCACCTCAATCACTGTAGTCTAATTTCATGCCAAGTATCTAATTGACAACTGAGTTAAACAGTCACCGCAAAATGAAATTATCACAAATAAACATAGATTTCTAATGAAATAATAGTAAAATCAATGTCTGCGTGTATGTTAACTGGAGAACCTTTAAAAGTAGGAAGGATAGCTGTCTTTCAAAAAAGAAAGTTAAATTGGCTTGAGCATACTTTAAGATGTTTAGCTCAATTTTTTATTGAATGGGTACTATGATGGGATGCATCCTTTGCAAATTTCATATTATTCAGTTAGGTTTGAGGGTTTGAATAAGCCTTCTAGTCGTGGAAATATAGATGGATGTCCAACTGCAACAACTCATTGATGTCACGTGAGAAAGGAATGTTTTGATATTTGAGAGAGAAGACTACAAAATACTATGTCCCCACCCCTTATACAGTTGACGAAACAGTCTATCTATACTTGATTCAAACACTGAACAAGATGAAATTTCAAACACTGAACTAGGGCTGTGCAAATAGGTTTCGGTCCTGGGTTTCTAAAGGACCACGACCGGACCAAACATCTTCAATTCGGTCCCAGTCCCAGTCCCAAAAATGACAAGTCTAAATGGTTTCGGCCCCGACTCGGGCTCGGGTAATTAATTTGGTTTTCTGGGGGAGATCGGAAGAGCGTCGTGTAGGAAAATTTTCCAAAGACTTAGCAATGTAAAAACACATATAAACAAAGTCTAGAACAAATAAGTAGGCATGTTGTAAGTGCAAAAGATATCCCCGAATGCAATCCTAATAGAGTGAAACTAAGTATCATAACTTGCAATCATACAACCAAATCGATCATCAAAATAGTGGAAAAATACAATATCTGAATAACATAAAACATGATAGCATAATGCAATTCCTAAACAACGAAGAAGGAACTTGGTCGGTCTCTACTCCCTTCACATGTCAATGATTCCAAGTCTCCAACTTATCCTACACAAAAAAGGTTAAAACGTTGCAATTACAAATGTGGCAAATAATAACTAATAAGCACATATATAAATAAAAATAAGCACATGTTATAAAACTAAAGGAAATAAAGACTATATTGAAAGATATAGACAAGCACAAAAGAAGAACTATATAGAGGAAATTTTCACTCTTTTATTGATGGTTCAAATGAAGTACATAATGCCCTATTTATAGATGCAAAGAAGGGCAAAATAGCAATTTATGAATTACAAATTTATCATTAAAATAATTAATCTTGAATCCAACTAATAAACAACTTGATTTCCCACTTGTATGCTTAAGAAAGTCTTGAGTTGTATAATCCACTTGCACAAACAACTTATATCTTATAATCCATTGTATAATAGTCATCTACACACACATTCAACTTGCTTGAGCAAATCTTGGATTCGTAAAACTCCCCCTTAGATGACTATTTCATAGATTATGTCTCGTTAAAACCTTACTAGGAAAAACCCAGTGGGAAAAATTCTAGTGAAGGAAAAAGAGTACATAATTCTGCACATCATTCTTGATAGCTGCCTCAGTAAAAACCTTTATAAGAAAAACCTTATAGGATAAAAACTTGATAAAGGAAAAAAAAGTACAGCGTGTATGGACTCCCCTTCATCCAGTCATCACTTAAGATCACTATATCGACGCAGTCCAATCTTGTGTACTAGTTTCTCAAAAGTTGCAGTAGGAAGTGATTTGGTAAATAGGTATGCCAAGTTATCACTGAAACGGATTTGTTGAACATTAATTCCACCATTCTTTTCAAGATCATGTGTGAAAAAGAATTTAGGTGAAATATACTTGATTCTATCCCCTTTGATAAATCCTCCCTGTAACTAAGCTAAGCATGCTGCATTATCTTCGTATAAAACTGTTGGGATGTCTTTGTTGCAAGATAGGCCACATGTTCCACGGATATGTTGAATAATAGATATCAATGATACACATTGTCGGCTCGCTTCATGCATTGCAAGTAGTTCAGCATGATTTGAAGAAGTGGCAGTTAAAGTTTGTTTGGTAGATCTCCATGATATAGCAGTACCACTGCAATTAAAGAGATAACATGTATGAGATCTAGCTTTATGTGGATCAGACAAATATCCTGCATCAGCATACCCTACTAATTCTGGCAGAGAAGAATTAGAATAGAATAATCCCATATCAATCGTTCTTCTAAGATAACGAAATATATGTTTAATCCTGTTCCAATGTCTAATTGTTGAAGTCGAACTATATCTTACCAATACATTCACGGTAAATGCTATGTCTGGCCTTGTGTTATTAGCAAGTTGCATGAGGGCACCGATAGCACTTAGATATGGTATTTCAGGACCAAGAATTTCCTCATTATCTTCCTGTGGTCTAAAAAGATCTTTATTTATATCAAGAGACCGTATGATCATTAGAGTACTCAATGGATGTGCTTTGTCCATAAAAAATCTTTTGAGGACTTTTTCAGTATAAGTCGATTGATGAACGAGAATTCTATCATTCAAATGTTCAATTTGTAAACCACTGCAAAATTTTGTTTTTCCCAAATCTTTCATTTCCAATTCTTTCTTTAAATAATCAACTGCTTTTGGAAACTCTTTAGGAGTTCCAATAATGTTTAAATCATCGGCATAAACTGCAATGATGGTAAACCCGAGTGTTGATTTCTTTATAAAAACACATGGGCAAATGAGATCATTCTTATATCCTTCTTTCAATAAGTATTCATTGCGATGATTATACCACATACGACTAGATTGCTTTAAATCATATAGTGATCTCTGTAGTTTGATTGAAAATAATTCTCGAGGTTTTGAGCTATATGATTCAGGCATTTTAAATCCTTCCAGGATTTTCATATAGATATTAGCGTCGAGCATGCCATACAAATAGGCTATGACCACATCCATTAGACACATATCTAGTTTTTTATGTACAGTCAAACTAACTAGATATCTAAATGTAATGGCGTCCATTACGGGGAAATATGTTTCTTCATAATCAATACCAGGCCTTTGAGAAAATCCTTATGCCACAAGTCATGCTTTGTATCTCACGACTTCATTTTTCTCATTTCTCTTTCGCACAAAAACCCATTTAAAACCAATAGGCTTTTTTCCTTCAGGGGTTTGAATAATAGGCCCAAAAACTTTGCGTTTTTCTAATAAATCTAATTCAACTTGTATAACCTCTTTCTATTTTAGCCAATCACTTCTACTTTGACATTCTTCGACGGATTTTGGTTCACCATCCTCGTTTTCATTTGTAATACTAAACACAACGTTACATGCAAAAGTATTGTCGAAATTTGTTTCTTTTCAGTTCCACGTCTTTTTCATGTGAACATAATTTATCGAGATCTATTCATTATAATTATTCTCAGGTACCTAAATTTCTTCTGGAGTTTCTTGATTATGTTCTACAAGATTACTTGCCTCAACATGACCATCTTGATTAGTTGCTCCATTTTCTTTCAGGGATTTTTATCTTTGAAACCAACTGGCCTTCCACGCTTCAGGCGTGCTTTAGATTCATTGGCCACAGATTGTCCTTCTTGGACATTAATTTTAAGTGGAGCATTTTCAGCTGGAATGTGAGATTTGGTTATTTTTTTTAAGGTCAGTAAATGCATCTGGTAATTGATTGGCCAAACTTTGCAAATAGATAATCTTTTGAACTTCTTGTTTACATTGTCCATTATGAGGATCAAGTTTAGACCAAGATGATGCATTCCAAGTAATCTTTTATTGTGGAGTACTGTCTCGTATCGTGCCATAAAAATAACTCCCGTTTAGGGTTCAAGATATTTTATTATGGAGGGTGATTCATACCCTACATATATTCCTAGTCTCCTTTGAGGACCCATCTTAGTACGTTGTGGTGGAGCAATAGGTACATATACATCACAACCAAAAATTCTAAGATGGGAAATATTTGGTTCCTGACCAAAAATCAATTGCAACGGGGAGAACTTATGATAAGATGTTTGCTTGATGCGTATAAGTGCTGCAGCATGCAAAATAGCATGTCTCTATGCTAAAACATGGAGATTTGTCCTTATGAGTAAAGGTCTAGCAATCAATTGGAGGCGTTTAATTAATGATTCTGCTAGACTATTTTGTGCATGAACATGAACTACAGGATGTTCAACCTTTATCCTAATTGAAACACAATAATCATTGAAAGCTTATGATGTAAATTCACTGGCATTATCAAGTCGAATTGTTTTGACTGAATAATCTGGAAACTGTGTTCGTAATCAAATGATTTGAGCAAGCAATCTCGCAAACGCCAGGTTGCGAGTAGATAATAAACTTACATATGACCATCAAGTCGATGCATCTATTAAAACTATAAAATATCTAAATAGTCCACATGGAGGGTGTATGGGCCCACATATCACCCTGAATTCGTTCCAAAAACACGGGGGATTCAGTCCCAATTTTAGCTAATGATGGTCTTGTGACCATTTTTCCTAAAGAACAAGTAGCACATGGAAATTCATTAGTTTGAAGAGTCTTCTGTTTCTTCAGGTTATGTCCATTTGAATTTTCAATAATTCTTCACATTATTATTGATCCGGGGTGGCCTAACCGATCATGCCAAACAATGAAATCCTTTGGAATATCGAACTTCGGGTTCAATAAAACATTTATTCTAATACTTGACCGGAAGATAATGCAGGGAGCTTTTCTAGTACACATGTATCATTCGAAACAATATAGAGATATTTCATATTGTTTTCAATTACAGTTTTAACATGGTACCCATTTCGGCGTATATCTTTAAAGCTTAATAGATTTCTCTTTGACTTGGTGGAATATAAGGCATCATTAATAACAAATCTTGTGCCTCCACTTAATCTAATGATAACTCTTCCAGAGCTTTCAATAAAATTTACAGAACCTGATAATATGTTGAAATTAGATTTCCTTATAATCAGGTTTGTAAAATATTCTTTTCTTTTGAGGACGGTATTTGTTGCACCACTATCTATTAAACAAATATCTTTACCAATCTTAGAGCCATTTGAAGAAATATTAGTGTCCATGTTCTTCAAAAAAAATGAAAAACTCATAATAAGTAATGTAAAATATCTAAGTTGATATTCATTAAGATAACATGTCGAATACAAAATAAGCATACACACTAACATTAGTAGAACATAAAATGAAAATAGTCATAGCTAATATAACTTTGATACTAGATGATGCTTTCATTCATTAATCTTCCATCAAAAGTTTCATATCATCACCTTGTTCAAAGAAATCCGTGGTATGGAGATGAGTTATTTGTGAAGGATTAAAATTGGAAGTATTCCCTTGATCTGTGAAATTTACTTCCACATTCTTTCCCTTTTCCTTTTGGGATGCTTGATACAATTCCACAAGATGTTTTGCGGTACGACAAGTACGTGACCAATGCCCTTTTATACCGCATCTATAGCATATAGAATCTGTTGCTTTTGAGCTAGTGGCATGATGTGATTTCCCTTTCCCTTCGTCATGCGTGGATTTCTTAAACTTTGAAGGATAAGGTTTATATTCATCATGATGCCAAACATGGCTTCGACCCCTACCATGACCACGGCCATGATTATGACCACGACCACGACTTTGACTTTGTCCATGTCCATGTCCACGATTAGATGACATAGCATTTACTTCTGGGAACGCTGTAGAACCGGTGGGAACGCTGTAGAACCGGTTGGACGGGATTCATAGTTCTTCATCAATAGCTCATTATTTTGTTCGGCTACTAGTAAGTATGAGATTAATTCAGAATTCTAAACCCTTGTTCTCGATACTGCTCCTGCAGGAGCACATTCGAGGCATAAAATATAGAAAATGTTTTCTCTAACATTTCATCATCAGTAATTCTTGCCCCACATAACTTTAGTTTGAAGCTGATTTTGAACATTTCTAAATTATATTCCGCTACAGTCTTCAAATCTTGGAGCCTTATATGTAACCATGCATAACGAGCTTTGGGCAATATTACAGTCTTTTGGTGCTCATGACGTTCTTTTAAACTTCTCGACAGGTCTTCAGGATCTTTTACAGTGAGATATTCATTCTTTAATCCTTCGTCCAAGTGTCGGCGAAGGAATATCATAGCCTTGGCCTTTTCTTGGCTTGTAGTATCATTATTTTCTTGTATTATTTCGCCAAGGCCCATTGATTCCAAGTGAATTTCGGCATCTAGTATTCATGAAAGATAGTTTTTCTAGGTGATGTCAAGAGCCAAGAATCAATCTTTGTCAAATTTGCCATTTTAGAACTATCATAAAAATCAAGAATAAAATTAGAAATTTGGATATATCAATAACAATTGTTATATATAAAGAAGTATGCTAACACATACATATTGGATTTCAAAGGTCACATAACGTAATTCATAATGGATGTTAGCATGGGAGATGTGTATTCAAATACTAGATTTGAAGATTTTGCAATTTTGTTAATTTTCATAAAAGTTCATTGTATGAAATATTACTACACATATCTAGTTAGCTTTTTCACCTACCCTCATGGAGGTAGATTAAAGTCTCTCTCATCCTATATAGCATGCCACATGGACATGTCATTCATTCACCAACTATTAAAAACAAAAAAAAAAAGAGGGGAAAAGAGAATAAATCAAAGTCCCCGCCCACCCCTCCCCTCCCCTCCCCTCCCAAACAACCCTCTTCGGCGGCAAGGGCTGCCGGAGACTCTGCAACTTCCGGCAGCAATGAATGCCACCGAATGTTGCACAAAAAAATCGGGGGAGTGGGGGGTTCTCCCCCCATTTTTTCTTCTGCTGCAATTTCTGGCAGAAGAAAAATCGGAGGTTCTCCCTCCTCCCCCTTACCGCAATCGGATCCGCCTGCGGGAATGGGGGGAGAACCTCCACTTCCGGCAGAAGAAAAAATAGGGGTCTGGAAGTTGCAGTAGAAGAAAAAATGGGGGGAGAACCCCCTATTCTTTCTTACAACTTCCAGCGGCATTGATCGCAGCCGGAAGTTGTAGAGTCTCCAGCGACCATTGTCGCTGGAGCGGGTTGTTTAGGGGAGAGGTGGGTGGGGGTGGGTTGTTGGTTTCTTTTCTTTTCTTTGCCTTCTTTTTTTTTTTTTTAAATAGTTGGTGAATGAATGGCATGCCTATGTGGCATGCCATGTAGGATGGGGGGAGAATTTAATCTTCCTCTATGGAGGTAGGTGGAAAAAACTACATATCTGGTTGACTACCTTTTTTAATATATCTTGTCACATAGTTGGACTTCATGAATTCTCAATATTCATACAATCTTTGTATCTAATCATTCTTTACGTTTTTGAGCTTATGTATGAGTCTAATTTGTAAATGTGAAGTATGAGAAACTATCATGACATGCAGAACAATCAAAAGTGATAAGAACTATACCATGCAACACTAAGCTATAATCTGGACAACACTGGCATACTTGCTTAGAAAAATCATATCTCATTCATTTGATGTCCAATTTTTGAACTGTAAAATTTCTACGACACTAGACTCATATATTTATCATTTAAAATTTGTTTCATGTGCAAAAGACCAGCCAATACGTACAAATTTAATCTCGAATTTTCTGTTGATGCATGATAGAGATGGTTTTTAACATTGTAGTTTTTTTTTCTAACTTTTCAATTATAAGTGGTTTCTTATATGAAACAAACACTTCTACAAACATAAAATTCAACATATAATGCTAATATAAACATAAATAGTTGTGTTATATGAAACAAACACTTCTGCAAACATAAAATTCATACCACAAAGTGATATTAGCTTTATGGATATCAACATATATAGGACTTTTAGTTATGTTACTTCAAGAACATCAACTATCCAAAGATGAGTTTTGTAATTTTTTTTGCTGATGAAAGAATCTTGTGATGAAAGAATAGCTTGCTTGGACTTTCACAAACTTTGGCTATAACACCGTGCTCAATAGGCTAGAATCTTGTGCTGATAACATATTATAAAACTAAAGGAAATAAAGACTATATTGAAAGATATGGAGAAGCACAAGTGAATAACTATATAGAGGAAATTTTCACTCCTTTGCTGATGGTTCAAATGAAGTACATAATGCCCTATTTATAGATGCAAAGAAGGGCAAAATAGCAATTTATGAATTACAAATTTATCATTAAAATAATTAATCTTGAATCAACTAATAAACAACTTGATTTCCCACTTGCATGCTTAAGAAAGTCTTGAGTTGTATAATCCACTTGCACAAACAACTTGCATCTTAAGATCGGAAGAGCACACGTCTGTCATCCATACACACATTCAACTTGCTTGACAAGCCTTGGATTCGTAAAAGCACACACTTTCTATGCCCATTTAGTAGTAGCGACAACCTATGCCCATTTAGCATACGCTTTCTAAGAAACATTTATAAGCAATAGGGACAACCTACATAAGTAATTTTTTTTGAATCAATTTATCAAACACCATCAAGGCATGTTTTTTAAGTTCATGGATTTTCATACAATTCACTCCTCATTCCTTAAAAACAAACAAAGAATAGCAAACAAGCATGCACACACTACAGCAACTACCTAGTCCCTTTCTCCATCCAATTCCCACATAAGTTTGCAACAAAACAAAAAGAGAGAAAGTTCAGTGTTTGTTCAATCTGAATATTCTATTATGTCCCCTACTTTTCAATCAAATTGAACCTAATTCTAAGAATATCATATTTGTTTGAGCTTTAACAGTTTGCTCTCAGATAAATCAACTTTATAAGTTAATAAGAATAAGTAAACATAATTTCACATGAAAATAAAAAAATTGCCAACCAATGCACCTAAAACCCAAAACAAAAAAAAGGAAAATGAAAAAAAAAATCTATACAACTCTGAACTCCGAAGTTTAAGGCATTTACTTACAGCTACAAATGGAATATGGGAGTAGAACCAAGCACTGGAGGGCGGAGAATGGAGGCGGAGGTCTCAGAACCGAGCACAGCTGAGAGCAATCGTCGAGTACCAAAGCAGTCGTTGAGCAATCGAGCACCGAGAAGTCAAGAAGTCGAGCACCGACCACAGGCGGAGGTCAGAATAGTGAGCAATTAGCAACTGCGACTCGGCGGACAACGGCTGCTAAAATGGAACTTTGAAAGTTTGAAATGATAATGAAATTAGGGATTAGGGTAAAAATCTGATTCTTCATTATTGTATGAAAGCCGGGTTTCATTTTAATCACCAAAAAAAGAAAAATCTGGTCAACGGTCTTTGACCGGGATTCCCGGTTTTCAAACCAAAACTAGGGACCAGACCGGATAGGGCCGGTTTGGGGCCAAAATAACCGACCGGTTATTTTAGCATAAAACCCTGACCGAGACCTGCCGTTTGGTCTGGTTTTGGGCTGGTTCAACCGATCCTGGTTTTTTCACACACACATACGCTGAACAAGATGAAATTTAAACAGATTCTTTTTTTGGAGAAAGCTTCGAACTTGAAGCTATTTCATTGTTATTGAAGAAACACTGTGCAGTGAAGAAACACCATGCAGTGAATTATATATTACAAGTTCTGGAACAAAGTGGAAGGAAAATTAGTAAAAGCTAATCCATGCTAAACTACCAATCATTAACTACCATTTATACAATTATCTAACAAAACAAGTACAACTATAAAGCATATTTGTATAACTCAAAATCCCACCTCTCAAGGTGGGCTTGGTGCACATCATGTATGCCCAACTTGGTGAGAAGAAACTGAAATTGTGGCTTGGCAAGTGGCTTGGTAAACAAGTCAGCTAGCTAAAATTTTGAGGTAATATGTTGAGGATGAACAAAGCCTTCCTTGAAATTGTCACGCACCAAATGACAATCAATATCGAGATGTGTGGTGTGTTCATGAAAAACTGGATTGGCCATGCTATGTAAAGCAGCTCTACTGTCACACTAAAGTGGTATTGAAAGTGTAACAGGAATAGACAAATTTTGAAATAAATAAGTGATCCACTGTACTCACACACGGTAGATGAAAGACTACGATATTCAGCCTCTGCTGATGAATGGGAAATAGTACCATGTTTCTTATTTTCCAGGAAATCAGAGCTGATCCAAAATAAATGCAATACCTAGTAACTGATCTTCTAGTATCTAGACATGAAGCCCAATCAGCGTCACAATAACCAATAAGCTGAAAATTACTGCCCACAGGATAAAATAGACCCTTAGAAGGGCAACCCTTGAGATTTTAACCAAATATATAGCTGCATTCCAATGGGACTGGCATGGATGATGCACAAACTGACTTAGTTTCTGAATCGTGTATGTAATATCTGGCCTAGTCAAGTTTAAATACAGCAATCGACCTATCAACCTTCTATACTTGTTTGGCTCTTCAAGAGAAAAGTCTAAATTGGCAAGTAACTTAAGACCTATACGAAAAGAAGTAGGCATAGGTTTGGCTCCTGTTAAACCAACATCTCTCAAAATATCAAGAATGTGTTTGCGTTGATTTAGATATGTTCCTATAGGTCCTCTAGCAATTTCCAAGCCAAGAAAATATTTAGCAAATCCCAAATCCTTTATTTTAAAAAGTTGATGCAAATAATTCTTAACTTGTTGTATAGATTCTTCACTTGGCCTAGTAATTAAGACATCATCCACGTAGACAAGTAAGGTAAGAAAACAACTAGCATCTTGTAGAAAGCCAAATTACTTGAGTTTATCACAAAATTCTAAATTCCATTACCTAAAGCCTGTTTAAGACCGTATAATGATTCTTAATTTCCAAGCCAATGATCATGACTCGATTGTATAAAGCCAAATTGCTTGAGTTTATCACAAAATTGTAAATTCCATTGCCTAGATGCCTGTTTAAGACCATATAAGATTCTGTTCAATTTACAAACCAGACTTGATCCTGCCTTGTGATATCCCTCCGATGGTGTCATATATACTTTCTCATTGAGATAGCTATGTAGGAATGCATTGTCGGTGTCCAACTGATGAAGTGGACAAGACTTTGCTGTAGCAAGAGCAATAAGCAATCTAACAGTAACAAGTTTAGCAACAAGGGAAAAACTGTCAGTATAAAATACCATAAATTTGATGATACCCTTTAGCTACTAGTGTGGCTTTAAATCTGTCTACTATCCCATCTAGCTTCATTTTAACCTTGTAGAACTATTTGGATCCAATTGTTTTCTTGCTTGGCAGTAAACGAACCAGCTCCCATGTCTTATTTTCTTCCAAAGCAGTTAATTCAGCTTCCATAGCTTTCGGGATATTTACTAGCTTGATAGTACGAGTAAGGTTCATGTATGTTAGACACATTTTCCAAGAAAGACATATATGCACAAGTAATATGTGGTGAAAAAGTATAAGGAAAAGTGTTAATATCATGGATTGAACTGGTAGGTGTAGAATCAGAAATGAGCATACTAGCTGTTGAAGTTGCAATGTAAGTCACAAAATCCTATTGCCAAGTTGGAGGATGTTTGATTCTTGTACTTTGTCTAAGAGGTAGGGGTGGTGATTGATGAATTTCAGTAGTTGGACTTACTGTTATATCATTGTGCTGATTTTGAAATGCATGTTCTCCAGCTTCTTCCTCAGAATTATTTTGTAGCACTACATCATTTGTTGTCTGATCAAGAATTGAGCTATATACTGGTGAAATGGTGTCAGTTTCTTGATGTTCTTGTGACAGTACATGGAAAAGAACAGAGGATTCTGGTAAAGGAGGTTGGTGCTGGTAAGGAAAAATGTAGGTGTGAAATTTGACATCTCTTAAGACTATAATCTGATGCATTTCAAGGTTATAGAGCTTGTAACCTTTTTACCTAGGATTATAGCCTATGAAAATACATTTGTAAGCTCTGCTATGAAATTTGTCTTTTATAGGTTGAACATTGGTTGAATAACACAGACATCCAAAAAGTTTGAGTTGGGAGTAGGCTAGTATATGTCCATGCAGAATTTCAAAAGGAGTTTTCCAACATAGTAAAGGACTGGGTAATCTATTTATGATAAAGGTTGACATGAGAATGGAATATGACCAAAATTTTTTTGGTAATCCATTATTGAAGATCAAAGCTTGAGCCACCTCAAGCAAACGCTTGTGTTTTCTCTCAACCACTCCATTTTGTTGAGGAGTGTAGACACATCTCCTTTGATGGAAGATACCCCTTTGTTGAAATAGTACTTGACATTCTTTACTGAGAAATTCAGTCCCATTTTCACTTCTCACTAATTTTACCTTTCTTTGGAATTGTGTCTCCACCATAATACAATAAATTCTCAAGTAACTTTACAACCTGACTTTTGTACCCCATTAGAAAAGTGCAACATGCTCTACTAAAATCATCAACCAATGTCAACACATAAGTTGTGTTGGTAATTGAAGAACAATGATAAGGACCCCATATATCAATATGAAGTAAATCAAAAATGGTTTCAGTTTGAATTTTACTAGCTGGAAAAGACGTGTGCTCTTCCGATCTGTTTGGACTTGTGACAAACATCACAAGCCTTGAGTTTATTTATGTCTTGTTCAGTACATATATCTTTTAAGAAACTCAAATGTAACAGAACTGAAGGTGAAGCTTGTCCTAGCATAGTATGCGAGTCAATGAAGAATGCAGTACTAGTTTTATGTACAAGATGAGCAGCACTACTTTTATTTGAATTGAAAGGAAATATAGAATGTTGAAAGGAAGCAACAGTATCAGTACTGAAACATGTTTGGTCAAGCAAGTATAGCTGGCCAACAAGCTTTCCAACAGCTAGTATGTTATCAGATTGCAGGTCCTGCAAGAGGCAATAATCTGGGTAAAATTCAAATTTTATATTAGCTGTTTATGCGAGTTTAGCTATAGATAAGAGGTTAAATCTAAAGCTTGGGACATATAAAACATCCTCTAAACATATTCTTGAGTTCAAGAAAGTGTTTCCAGTATGTGTGACAGGTTTGATTGTTCCATCAAGTAGATAAATAGGAGTGTGTATTTTTATTGGTTTGTGATTTATTAAAAGGTTTACATTTGTGCACATATGGGTACTAGCACCTGTATCTAAAATCCAAGTTCCTGAATCTAAACTATCAAGTACAGTAAAGGCAAATTGGACATTTGAATGGTTTTAATAACTGCAAAATCTCCAAAGTGAGCCATGTTTGCAACTCCTTCTCCTCCCACTGTCTTCTTGCCATTTAAAATACCTAGTTATTTTTTGCTGGATCAGATTTGAGATATCAATGTTGTTGTAACATTGTTTTCTAGCTGAGCTAGTACCTTCATCTTCTAGATTCAGCGATGTCCCTGCCATATCTGCCATAGCTTTTCTATTTGAACCTGATTTACCAATTTACTTTATTTTACCTTTATACCAATCTGGATATCCATAGAGGTCAAAGCAATAATCAATTGTGTCCATCTTTGTTACAATGGTCACAATGTTCAACAAACTTAATCTTCCCAAAACCTTTCTTGTAACCTCCTCTTCCTATGACATTATATCCATCTCTGTCATTACCATTTCTACCATAGCTTTCTCTGTATAAGCCCTGTGAGTTACTAAACATTGCTACCATTACATTAGTATCAGAGTATGTGGAGTGCACCTTATGCTGTTTTTCCACCCAAAGCATCATTAAGTGAGCCCTATTTATGGTAGGAATGTGTTCTGTTAGTAAGATTTGATTTCTAAGGTGATATATGACTCATTTAATCCCATTAAGAACTGTATGAGCTTACTCATTTCATTATCTTCACTTATCTCCTTCGCAGCACCACATGTGCATACAGGCAATGGCATGAAACATCTGAATTCATCCCACAACTTTCTTAATTTTGTATAATATTCTGTGACAAATTGATTACCCTGGCTTATACTACGAATTTCTCTCTATAATTGATAAAGCATGGGGCCATTGCTTTGCCCAAATCGATCCTTCAATTCTTTCCATAATTCCGTAGCAGAATCAACATAAAGAAATGCTTCTACAATTTCCTTTGAAATAGTATTTAAGATTGAAGAGGTTACCATTAAATCGACTCTCTTCCCTTGCTCATATGTTGGGGAATTCATTTGTGGCTGAACGCAATTTCCATCCACAAACCCTAATTTAACCTTCGCGCCCAAAGCAATTCAGATAGCTCTGCTCCAAGAGAGATAATTGTATCTGGTGACCTGTGTAGTAGTGAGAATCATACCTGGATGATCAGAACCATGCAAAAAGATCGGAATCGCCATTGTAATTCTTAGTTTGCTCCATCGCAACTGTTTCTGCAACTAGATCTACTTCTCACTGATTAGTATTGGTAGCGAATTGATTTCTTCCTCTAGCATCGCTCATCGCGTATCCCAGTCGAGATGCTCTGATACATGAACAAGATGAAATTTAAACAGAATCTATTTTTGGAGAAAGCTTCAAACTTAAAGCTATTTCATTGTTATTGAAAAACACCGTGCTATCAATTATATATTACAAGTTCTAGAACAAAGTGGAAGGAAAATTAGTTAAAACTAATCTATTCTAAACTACCCGTCATTAACTGCCATATGTATAATTATCTAACAAAATAAGTATAACTATAAAGCATGTATGTACAACTCTACAAACACAACAGCGCATCTTATAGAAAAAGATGGCAAGTGGGGATAGCTCTCAAGGCGGTAGTGCATTTGCCCAGTTTTTTCTTGGAACTTCTCCATTTTGGTCGGAGCTCTTCGACTCCTAATGGCCGGGGTGATATTTATATATTTATGAAGAACTTAGGGTTTAATAATTAACCGTATCAGTGATTATTGGGTTTTAGGAAGAATGCCTAATAAGTTAAATACAATTGTTTGTGTTTGCATTGTTTAGTTTCACCGATTTCTTTAGTTCATAATAATGCTACTATTAAATTTAACTTATAGATCTTGTCGTAGGCTGTCTAATAATTGATTATTAATTCGATAGCTTCAGGGGCGTAACTAGGAATTATAGAAAGGGGAACCGAAACTTGACAACCCCTAGCCTAAATATTAAAAAAAAAAATTTTAGAAATATTTTAAAGGGTAAAAAAAGAGATTTTTTCGAAAACGGGGGTAGCCGGGGATCGGGGTGGCTACCCCCTAGATCACCCCTGGATAGCTTGTTTTCTGATTGGTTTCTCAACCAAAAGTCCGTTATCTTTGCCGGGAAAACTTGACCTTCATTTCTTACATTCGACACAAACAACCAACATACACTCCCAATCTTTACCTCACCATGTAGAACAATTCAGGGGCTTCTATTTTTGTCATTATTGTGGTCGGAGCCATCGAACTTTCACTGGATTTTTCTCCCTTTTGAAGACTGGTTCTTGTGTCCCTAGAACGTCAGTTGTAGTGGGGACCAAGAGTTGTTAATTTTAAGTTGTAAAAATTGTAAAGGCCGTCCTCCAAGTTTCTGTTGACTGATTAGTAGGTTCCTCAGTTATAGCAACATCCATTTCAGACCTAACACGTTCTGATATAGGTAATTCGCTCCATAAACTTTTGAATATCAATCATCTAATCCTAAAGATTCAAGAACTTATCACTTTAACCCTTTTAACACTTTCTAAAAGTCCAATTACCCTTAAAGCTCAAGATTTCATTTAAATAATTAATATTAATTTATGGTGACAACATTTCAAAATATTTTTTGAAAATTATTTTTGCTAAACGAGGCCGCGGTGACTTTCAAGGAGAAGCAACATTACATCTCACTCGTCTTAAGGAACATTCAAGGTTGAGGCTGGTTTAAGTTATGCAAATATGTTGTTTTTATTCCATCTCGTATTCTATATGTACGGTTGTGATTGTAATTGATTGCTACTTTGAATTTCTATTTAACAGTAAGAATTCTGTCGTTAAATGGTATTTGATGATGATAATGTCCCTCGCTTAAATTTATATGATGATGAGAGTTTTCATCGTTAAAGGATGAGAGTTTCCCTTGCATAAATTATTGCGTTGGTGAGAATGGATTTAAAATCAAGTAATCAACGAATGTGACAAATGTATCTATATGAAAGACACTGAAAATGGCTATGTCATTTTGTATATTTATGAAAATGATAAGCTTATCGTTGGTAACAATGATAAAAATGATTAATCCACTACAGATATGTTAAGGTCACAATTTGACATTGAAGATGTGAGGTTGGCTGATGTCATACCTTTCGAATTAAAATTTCAAGAATCTGAGATTGACCATTATATGGACAAAATTCTTGGGAAATTTAACAAGGAGTACAGCTAGAACCCTGATAGATTCTTGGGAAATTTTGTTTTCCTTACTTTGCTCGATGGTTCTATTTCCGATTTCCGGCTATTTTAATTTCTTGTTCATAGTGCATATATGCTAACGACGAGTGCAACTAACGTTTCAACTTGGTTTCGGATGGCAATCTCCAGATCATAATTACTGCATTACTATTTACTAGAATCAGGTGCATTTTATCCATAACTATTCTAGAAGTAGTACAAGAGAAGGGCCAATTAATAGCAAAAAACTAAGGGAACACCACCAGAAAATCCAAGATGCATCGGCTTCGAAATAAAAGTATGAAAAGTTGATCCAAGTGATATTCAACAGAGAGAGAAATAAGAATGATCTAATATGTTTAACTATATATTCCTCCCCTTTGATGAATAATTCAAAGTTTAAAAGTACAATCTATGAAGTATCAAAGACGCAGGTAAGGAAAAGGGAAGCTATAAACTGTATATAATTAACTGAAAACAATGATACAATTATTGTGGCTATGCAAATACAATTTCTGACCAATGCATTACGTGTGCTCTTCCGATCTTACAATGCAGGGTGTTGTCATATTATTTCCAAACGTTCAGGTAAAATTCCAAGAATAACATCACCTTCAGCACCGTGGAGATTTTAGATATTATATTAGTTGTCTTGGGGGCAAAAAAGCCAATTCCTTTGGGAGCATTGAACAGCTGAGATTAAAAAATGAAAATCAGATAACACTATTTGTTTCACCTTCCACGCGGATTTACCAGCTGGGAGAAAACAGCACTAGTGGCAGCATCTTCAGCATCATCATCAGCGCCAGAGTGAGCGCCTTCAATCATACTCACACTGTTGTCAAATGGCTCAAGTGGACTTAATGGAATACCC
>CAVNYN010251808.1:0-12929 GCA_963692815.1 Nyctanthes arbor-tristis
TTTTTTTTTTTTTTTTTTTTGTTTTATATTTTGGGGGTGGTGGGGGAGGGGGGACCAATTGATTTTCTCCTTTTCTTTCATTTGTATGTGATGTAACTGCTGATTTTTGACTAGCATTGATGAGGTATTTTAGGCTTTTAAAATAATATCTACAAAGAACAAAAATTTGACTTGGTTCTATTAAGTACATGGAACTGCTGAAAACTATATGGTGACTGCATTGGAGTTATTTGATTTTTTTATATAACTGAATGTGAACAGCCAATCCCTAGGCTTTCAAAAGGAAAATGGTATACCACAATATGTGAAATTATAGAATGAAGCCAAGTGTTTGAATGAGGAATTTGTGGAGGAGACGGAATAGTCAAAGTTGCTAAAATTGGATAATTTGTCTTTTGACAAGAAAACCTTGGCGCTGATGTGATGATCTAGGTATTCTTGTTAAAATTAGATCCATAGATTTGACAATCAAAACATGAGAAAATGATATGGAATTAAATGGAATCTTGTGGAAATGCTGAAATATCTAATCGAATTCAATAGAACCACAAATGGGATCATAAATGTTGAGTTTGGTTTATAGCTCATCAAGATGCCAACAAAATTGGAGTGAAGGCTGTTTAGGACACTACTTATACTCGTGCTTCTTATAAAAGTATTTCACGAGAAAGCTAGTTTTGGCCATTTTCTCTGGAAGCTCTTCTAAGTGAAAAAAGTGCTTTCAGAAAATTATGCCACAGTTTAAGAGATCGGAAGAGCAGCGTTTGATTTGTTTAACGCCACCCCAAGCAGTTACTAAACTTATGATGCTAAAAATAAATGACTTCCGTTTTATTTGTTTATTATTCATGGTATTAGTTATTTTTCGGTTAATACTAAAATTCTAAAATTGAAGTTCCAATAGGGAAGATGTATCATTTAAGCCAAAAAATTATCAATAGGATTTAGTTTTTGTCATATAAATCCTAAAGTTAATAGAAAAATATTTCAAACAATAATATCATATGAAGAGTTTGAAAGCATAGAGAAAAGTTTCCTTGTTAATGATTGAAAATTTATTGGCTTGACTTTTCTATATTACATAGCATTTAAGTTCATAATTTGATTTTTTAAGTATTATTAATTTATTGGTTAAAATTAAAGAGAAAAAGAAAAAGAGAAACTACTATAAATTGCATACCTTTAGAAAGAAATACTAACCTTCATTTTGTTGTTTATTGTTAATTAATTACAGTTAGTTTTTTGGTAGAATTTTATATTCTACAATCTTCCGTCCCAATTCGCAAAACCGTTTAATCAGTCTCGTTCACAAAATTACAATTTTTACCGCCTTGCCTAAAGCTATTCTAGAGTCTGCTTATTATCTCGAACGAACACCATGTTGATCTAGAAAATAAGAATACATGGAAATTCTAAGGGATATTGAAATTTACCGGGGCACTGAACTAATTATGTCAAATGTGATGTAACTAAAGATGACCATAGTCCTCAAAGGGGTGCATTGACTCTTGAGTAACTTCTATAAAAGGTTAGAGAGTGTCAGGTTGTCATTTTCAGAAGCAGCACTTGGATGCTTAGAAAAAAGCTGCGTGGTTTTCATTAGCTGGTAGACTTAAATTTTTTTATCTGGAATGTCTTCATTTTCAACAACATTTTTCAAATAATGGAGGCAGAAATTATGGGCCAGTTAAAGCAAAGATCAAGAAATTAAATAAAAGATTGTAAGATTTAGTCTTTTGCTTTAACATATCTATGTCGAATAATGCACCAAGCTAGAAAGAAGGGATACAACTTGCAAGTCTACCTGATAGAGCACGAACTTGACTGGAGTGAACTATGCATGTAGTCCAGTTCTTCTACATAGTTCCCGGATTTTCGGTTAGATGATTGGTCCATGCTACCTTGTGTTTTATAAATTGAAATTTTATAATGTAATTTGTAAAGTGAGCAGACTATTGTTTCTTTGCTGTGAAAATGGAGATTCAGGTGAAATTACAGTGAGTATTTTTCATCAGCGGAAGTTCCAATTAATTTCCTGTTTTTAGGAAAAATAGGAAATCATTTCCTGGCTTACAGAGTTTTTCAGTTCACAACTAAGAATTTTTCTGTTTTAAGTTTTAATTTTACTTTATCTCTCCGATCTCTGAAAAACACATAAAAATATGTATGCTTCACCCTAGTCAAATTATTCCCTATTTGGAGCTGTTTCTTTTTGTTTATGTATTTTTCATTTTTTCTATCTATCCTCCTACTTCTTTTCTTTGACTACTTTCAGTCATTTGTGCTTGTTTCCCACTTAATAAGTACTTGCTATCTCATAGCAAATAATGCACTCGCAGCCCTGACAAAAGCAATGGGAGGCATGAATAAGGTGGAGAAGGCATTAAGCATTTGGCATGCTGGAATGATGTTTTATACACTGGGCATGTGGGGACTTGCTCTGACAGGGTAAGTTGGGGATCATATTATGCTTTGTTTAAACTTTTGAATTAAATTTCAGGTTGCATTGAAACAAATTTAAGATCCATATTACTTATGGAAGTGCCAAACATTTGGTAAACATGAAACTTTTGACTGTTGAATGTACTGAGAGCTAATATGACACTATATCGACCAACCTAATTGAGCATTTAAGCTCAGCATTTATAGCAGTTGGACTATACCGGACTGAGCTCAAGTCTGAATTGATTTTTGCGTGAAGGATTTAAGTAAGCCCTCACACAGTTAATAGTTTTGCTTTTCAGAAATCAATGATCTCTAAAAACCCATTTCTAACTGTTCTTTCAAGAAAATATTTTTGCATGTTGATCTATAATTTTTACAGGTTCTCAACCACACATTCACCAGAAAAATCAGTTCTTGAAACTCATTTCTCAAAAAATCAAACTCATACAACCTAAAGCTACAGGTTAAGCTACCTCAAGTGAAGGAAATTGTTCATGGAAGAACAAAACAATCAAGAAGGAAATGAATTGCCGATTCATTTGGCAATCGAATTATATCTGTACCAGGACGAGACCCTACTACCATTTGTCAAAACTTTAGTTCTTGCAGTTTTTATACGTGGCATGACTGGAGTTGAACTGGAGTTTTTAAGTCTTCTTTATGGAAATAGGATTTCCTAGGATACAGTGCTAGTGAAAAAATATAAGTAATGTGCTACTCTCTGCAGTTTGTACAAGACTCGAGCTGTTCTGAGACTTGCTGCAATGGGGGTGCATACTTCAAGCAAAGCGGCACTGAAAGTCCTCTGAATATTTTTACTTTTTTTCCGTGCAAAAGAGCGGCTAGATTACTTTGACATTTAACTATTTGCTTCTGCTTAGTCACAAGGAAACTTATCACTGCTTGCAACTTGTACATAATTATGTATAGAATTGGGTTTGAAATTGTACAGTGGCTTTCCTCATGTTGTTGCCATTTGTGAACTGTAAAACTACTGTTTTTATCAAAATTATACTGGGAAACGATTGCTTTTAGTCGCGGATATGATTGGGAAGCAAAATAGTGACAGAGGGAGCCGAAACTCCAAAGTTGTGTACTAGAGGTGTTGAGTTCGTACGACGCTCTTCCGATCTTCTTTAAAGGTCAATTTTGACCTCTTTGATTGCCATGTTGTAAACTAAAAGAAAAAGAATGAAAAATCGAGAGAAAACCAAGAAACATGTATATCATTATGAGAACTAGAGCCGCCTATTTATAGGTACAAATTTAGGGTTTTAGAGGTATAATAATCATTTACTAATTATATAATTATTTACAATACTTACACAATAATTGTCTCTTCAAAAACTTCGTTTGGAAAAAATCTACCAAATTGAAGAGAGAAAAAAATACAATTAACTCGATCACTTTTAGAGTGTTCAAGTGCTGTCTCATTAAAACTTTGTCAGAAAAACTCATTGCGACAAAAACTGGTCAAAGGAAAAAGAGTACTCTCCCTGACGTCAGCCAATTATGGCTCTCGTGTTTAGCTATCCATATCGCTCCAATATCTTCGATAATTTGAAATATATTTTGCTTCAAGCATTATCAATCTTAAAGAGTTTTATATTGAGGGTTAGTATCATATGTGTCACATACATTTATTACACAGAATATGCTTCGTTAAAACTTTACAAGGAAAAAAACCTAGTGGGAAAAATCTAATTGAAGGAAAAAGAGTACATTATTTTTTGAATACATCATTGATATTGCCTCGTTAAAAACCTTATTAGGAAAATCCATTGGAAGAAAACCTTAAGGAAACAAGAGTACAACGCGTATCTCCCTTATGTAACTATAGTAATGTATACAAGAACTTTTAATTCTTTATATGCTTGATGCAAGCATACCAAATCCTTCTGAGATTTTATCACGTTAGTGATATATTTTCATATAATGCTAGTTGAATGAAACTTCAGGTTTCACTAACATCCATTATATATTTAATGCTCTTTTAGCATAAGTATCGATTATTATATATTGACATTGTAACAATCTGTAGGATTGTCTTTCTATCTTAGCCAATATTCAATGTCAATAATTTTGATGAAATTGATTCATCATCTTTGCCATTTATTATGTTCATTAGTACGTGTAGTCGACTATTATTTCTTGTCGATTTTATTTGATCTCAGTATAGACAAAACTTATCGAAATATCTTTATTCCGGTAATTTCAGGTACCTGAGCCTCTTTAGGTGTTCATGGGGGCATGCAGCCACGTGGTTGCATGTATCCAAGTAGCGTGCATATATGCAAGGCCGGCTCTGTGAGTTCTAGGGCTCGAGGTGAGCTCCCTAAAATAGGCCCCCAACATAACCCAAAAAAAAAATCCTTTTGTTATTAAATAAAACATATATAACATGAAACACACAACAATATACCATACATTAAATAAAAAAAAGGACGCTCTTCCGATCTCCAAAATATTACTATATTATCACCAAAATGCATTACAATGTGCTAATATGTTACTTAAATACCAAGAATCTTGCATTTTTGGAGACAAATACGCTAATCAAATGTTTACAATCTAATTTTTCAAACATTTCTTTCTCAATAGACAACATTGGCAAACCATTTAGTCTTTCTTGTGGCATGCTTGACCGGAGATATGTTTTTATCAACTTGAGCTTTGAAAAACTTCTTTTCTTTCTTTTTCCTTTTTTGATACCGGGATTCATATTTCAGAGGCATGACATTTAACTATTAATTCAATTGTCCTACAAGTACCAAAAACAACAATTAGGCAAAACCAAAAATGACCTTTAAGTAAGTCCACAAGGGTTTTTTTTTTTTTTTTTGTGTGTGCAAACAAAGTCCACAAGTTTATACTAATCAATTCATGATAATGCTTAATTCCATCAAAGATTCGGCTCACTCCCACCAATCAGGGGGGAGGTTCTCTCCCTATGGGGAGAGTATTACTCTCCCTAGAAGGACTCTCATATTACTTCAATCAATTCCAAGGCTTGAAAATATATACTTTAGATTAATTCCATAATGCCTAAAGCCTAATTCCTTAACACTAATTCTCCTTCTCCTATATAATATATTGACATTGTACATTCCTTTTAGCTTCAAAATACACGCAACAACTAAGAATTGTCTCATAAGTAGTCTAGAATTCTCATTTCCCAAATCATTTACTAAATTCTTGACCGGGAATTCCCAATCATTTGCTAAATTCTATTGTAATCTATGTTGCTCGGACACGGCCAGAAGGCCGGTGCCACCGTGTCGACATGACATGGGTGCGGGTGTGGGATCCGGTAAAATTCAAATCGGACACGGCAGGAGATGACCGGAGATGATGACTGCAAAACCTTAGCACTGAGAGAAAAGAGGAAGCTTAGTAGTTACCAGATCTGAGGGATGGCTGCCAGAATTATTTCATCTAATTTTTTTCAAATCAGGCCGCCAGAACCTGTTTGCTCCAAGATCTTTATCTTCGAAGAGTCGCCGGAAGTCATGGAAGTGGTTGCCGAAAGTTATAGAAGTGGTTTTGGTGTTAGGGTGAAGTAAAGCAGCGTTGTTTTTCTTCTGTTTATCTTGTTTCTTTTTGTTTCTGTTGTTTGATTGTTTGACTGGTAGGTTAGAGTTTATATTATATATATATATATATATTTTTGAAAGGGTATTATATTATATATATTATTATATTTGTAGGTTAAAAAAAATACATGTGAATTTTTGGAGAAAATAAAAAATTTTAAAATGCCATGTCCCTCACCCGTATCCAAAATTCAGATCCTTTTTAACCATGTCTCCGTATCCTAAATTTTTGGAAATAAAAGATCCGACATTTGGATCCGTACACGAATCGAACACTCGCACCCGAGTCCGAGCAACATAGATTGTAATCCTCACTGTCAGAACTATCTTAAAATGCCAAAATCAGACAAATGGACCAATAGCCATGACACTGCTGGGATACAAGCATGAGGTAATAGCTAGATGGATAGTCTGTGGGACGCAAAAAAATGAATTGGAATTAAAAAAAAATCAAATATTCCAGCAACCAAGGCCCAGTATACTAACAGCAATGACTGCACTGCAGTAGATGTGAATTATTCTAATTTCATCTGTAAAATGAGCATTGACACTTCTTTTCTTGGTTTCTCTAATGATCTAACAAATAGTGCAGAAATTAGGCCTTACTCTGTTACTCAGATAATAGTCAATTAGTCATCCTAAAGTCCCATTAACTTGAAACTCAAAATTTTCGATTTAAAGGAAAACTTTTTTTTTTTTTTTAAAAAATATCCATCATTTCAGCCCTTTCTCTGGCGACTGGCCAAGGGAGTAGCAGAAGTGCAAAACCGCCAGTAAAGGAGCCTAGTAGCCAAGAAAAAGTGCAATCGATATCTGTAGATTGTAGAGCAGCCACGAAAAAATGCAATTGATATTTGAGAATTGAGAGCAATCAGTAAATTACAAGTTAGGAATTAGAAATTTAGGAATTAGGATTTAGGGTTAGGAGTAATGAATCTATGAAAGCTTACCTGATTTAACCAATTGATGGAGCTGCCGTAATGGTCGAAAGTCAGAACCTGGACAGAGACGGAGTGGCCGGAGAAACTGGAAGCAACGGCTGTTGATGAAGATTGAAAGGTTCGTGTTGAACACTTGAACTTTTGAATGTTGATTCTAGTCTTTCCTTTCTCAGACTTCATCGATCGTTCTTTATTTTGGGTTGTCTATTTAAATTTTTTTTTTCTTTTGGTTTGGATTTCATAAAGAGGGCCAACTTTTTGTTTATGCCTGTTTATTCATTTCTTAGGCCCTTTTTGTTGACAGTTATGGACCCTGAATTTCTAACAAGAAAAATGGGCTTTTCAATTTTTGTCTCTTGGTGAATGAATTTACAAGAACCACCATATTCCATTGAAGCCATGAGCAAATGAATCTCGTGAAGAACGTGAGCAACTGGATGGTATTTGAAGTTCCCACAGACAGGGACATTGGAAGGCCAAGCTAAATACCAAAAATACCAAAAAATTAACCTTTATACTAAGTTAAGTATAAAAAAGAATATAAATACCCAAAAGTTAAGCTCAGGGCCCCAATCAGAAATACCAAAAAGTTAGGTTTTGTTCGATCATATATTTAAGTAATAGAATAAAAAGAATATAAATACTATAAAGTGGTAAATTGTTAGTTAGTCTAGTGTTAAGGTTGTAAACTTTAGTTTTTAACCTTTATACTAAGGGTGTGTTTGATTGCATATATTTTCCATGGAAAATATCAGTTTTCTATCTAAATTTCAACTTTTGCGTGTTTGTTTCACAAGTGGAAATGAAATTTAAATTCCATGGTACAATTTTATTAAGCATAGTTTTTTCCATTTTCCCTAGAAATCAATTCCTACCTCCCCCTTAGGTAAAATGTTTTCCATGGAAGTTGGAAAATATTTTTTTTCCTTCCTTTCGTATCAAACGCACTCTAAAGGTCAAAAGTTCTAATCCTCTTATCAATGTATTTTATTTAGTTTTTTTTAAACTACCAATCTTAACTTTTAGTATTTTTATTTTATTTAATAATAACATATACTACTTTCATTTGAATTTTTTAAAATTTATTAATTTTCAAATAATGAATGCTGATTTTGCATCACAATTTTACCAGAAAAAGAGCTCATTGATTTTAGTTATTAAATTTTCAAATATATATTTTTTAAATAATAAAATGTAATTAAAAGTTTTACATATGACTTATGAAATGAAAATTTTTTGAATATCGTTAAAGAATGTGTATCGATTTTTCTAACTTTTTAAGCATACAAAGTCATCATTTAAAGTTTAAATTGTTAGAACCATATACTTAACCTAAAGTTACTGAGAATGTACTGTTTAAAATTTCACTTACGGTCCCGAAATCTTCAGACCGGCCCTGCCCACGAACACATTGAACAACCTAACTTTATAAAACCGACTCGTAGTTTGACACTCTTGACAAACATCAGTTCTTCAGACTTCAAGCTTGTGCTTTTTCCATCTCCACAGCAGTACGCTAGCTCTCTAGAATCAATGTTGAGCCGCTATTATCTTGGACCGTTCCTCCCACGCATAGACATCAGCCTCGGTAACAACTGATGTATGGACATATTTTCGTGTCTATCGGTCTGAGTGTTTAGGCCTGGCTAATTTCCCCTTAGCTCTTAACTAAGCCCCCAAAAAGTTCTATCAAAATGCTCCATTCTTGCCTCGACGATCCATGCAAAATTTTAAGCGATGACATACTTTCTGATAGCTAGAAATGTCGATCGGTTCCTTTTAAGTGAAAATGAGGATAATCTTGATTGAAAAACGCAAAATAAATATCTAATAAAACACATGTTAACAAAATGTCCAGTTCACATCAAAAGAATGCATAGTCACATCAAAAGAAATATGTTACTTTCTTTCTAAAGAATGTCTAGTTCACATCAAAAGAAGTATGTTTCTTTTTGTTTTACTTTTTTGGGTATTGGAAACATAAACGAACATCTATAAATTAAATTAGATCGGAAGAGCACACGATAAATTAAATTCCAACATAATTTTTTATTTGTACCTTACAATGTGATGCAATATTCCTCACCGAAATTTCTAGTAGCATCATTTACACTAGACACTGTGAATAGTGTCTTTAAGGAAGGTACGCCATTGATCAATATAAACAAATTGATCAGCAGAGAGATTAGGAATTTCATACTTGCCTAGAGCTCTTAGAATATCTTGAGTTTTGCTAGACGGGTGAGCTGCTTTCTTAACACTATGCTCCCTGTCTTCTATGGCATTGTTGTAACACTTCCAAAGTATAACACGAGGCAAATTGGTGAGGCATGCCACAAATATATCTGCAACCATGATGAATATTTTGTCGAACACTTTATCAGTTTCTACTTGTTGTAGCAACAAAGTGTTGCTTACTTTATACATTGAATTGGCAACTACAATATTATTAGGCGGATTGCCATTTTTCTTGTGTTCTTCCAAGAATTCTTCAGTTTGATTTGCGAGAGTTTGAAGAGTTTCCTGGGAGGATTGTGATTCACATGCCAATTTCTTGAGATCTACGTGTAGCCATTTGTTCTTCAATTCAACTCCAATCCATGCAAATTCTGCTGCTACCCTGTTTCTCACTATTCTTTTTTGGACATCCATACTTTTTTCTACTAAGTGCACATACTTGAAACCTTCAATCACGACCCGTAACAATGTATTTTTGTTCTGTTTTTGAATGTCGGGCAGAGCAATTGCGATGCTTCTTAGGACTATTATAGGGGGAGTCCAACAACTAGGAGGTTCCTCGAGAATCATAGTTGGGACTTGATCACTCTCAAAATCCGAAACACCGCTGAGGTTCCTGGATTTGTCTAAAATGTCCATCAAATATCATTTTCATGAATGAATTCATTGAAGAGTGAATGAATCCTAGGTATCTCTTGTATTGTCTCGCCTTCAAGAAGTATAACATGGTTTCTTCTGTCTTGCACAGAAGCTGTAGGCATGCCTTGGGATTCATTGGGATCAGCCTCATCAGGTTCCCTTAAAGATTATCTTCTTCAGCCTCTTCAAGAATCTTAAGGTCATTTCTCGGGGCCCTTTGAAAAGCAAGATGACAATTGGCAAAAAAATTGTTAATGAGTTGTCATTGCTAATGAGACTTTCCTTTCTACAAATGGCACCCAAATAATGATCTGCTAAAAATTCCAATAATTGAAATCACTCTAGGTAATTTGTACTTTGTCCGACCCACTCCCTGCGTTCCCAATTCATTAGAATTGATCGAGGGCTCAGATTCCTTAAACATTATCCTCTTCAGAATAGCAAAGAATCTCGCAACTTTATTTCTTGGAGATCTTCTCAAAACACAATATGATGACCACAACAGAGACTATAACGAGCATGTAATTTCGTGTTTTAAGTAATGTAAACCACACAATGGCACCAAGGATTCCAACAATTGAGATTAGCCCGAGTAACTTGTTTGTAATCACAATCACTAACTGAGCCCCTATACAAATGTTGATCAGCAAATTTTGCATCACGTCGATAATTTTTCTTAACTTGGGGCCGCGAACTTGTAAAGGTGGGGGTCTCTTTTTCCACTCTACTAGTCTTTTAACCTCGTAATTTTTCATGCCAAGTGAAGTAATTGAGGCCACAAATTTTCTAAAGTGCCAAACATTCAGAAGCAAGGCATGTATAAATCTTATGAACGAGGTTAGAACACACAAACACACTCCAAATATTTGAATTGAGAAAATATATCTTACTGACCATTGATAATCTGATGAATAATTTTTCCATTGAATGCTGTATATTTTTTATTGAATCAACAGGAGTACAAGAAAACTGCTAGAGATCAAGCCAAGAATGTGGCAGGTGTCCGATCGAGTCATCACAAACTGAGGGCTGCCAGTTTTTGCCCTCATCCAGTACTTATTCAAATGTGAATTTAGCTTGTCAATGTCGAATATTTCATTTCCTTGCAACTTTTCTTCTAACATTTTGTTGGGTTTGTTGCCAAAAACAATCCAAAGTTGAAAAGGAAAAGGAAAGGGAAAAGAAGAAGAATCCTAGGAGGAAAAGAAATCCAAATCATAGAAGGATTATCTTGTCTTTCAAGGAAACGAAGTCTATAAATAGAGATGTTTTCTTCTTCTTTTATACACAAGTGGTACAAGCGAATTGGGGGAAAAATTGGTGAGTCTAGCACCTTAAAGAGTTTTCTTGTAACTCTTTGTGGTTTGTTCAAAGGGTAGAAAATTAGGTGTGGTAAAACTCAGGGTGATTTTCTCGGTGTAACTTAGGTCGGGTCAGAGTCTTGTGAAGAAAAATAGTAGCCTAGCGTCTTGAGATTTCTTGTGTTGTTTGCTGGTTGGGCAAAGGGTAGAAATTAGTAGATGCGATAAAGCTTGTTATATTTTTCTTGTAATACTTGAGGGATGGGTTTTTGCGAGTGAAAATTCTGTATGGTTATAGCGACTTTAATCATATAGTGGAAAGCTTTGACAGTCCATTAAATTTGTCTTCGTTTTTTATTTTTCTTGTCTCAATTAAATTCATTGAACAACGGTCCTGCGGGTGTAATCGGGGAATTTTCATTAATTCCCAACAGTGGTATCAGAGCGTCAGGTTTTGTTCGATGTGGAGCATAGGAAAAATGGCGTATGAAGTGGTGAGAATCAAGTTTGACTTGTCGCTAGAGCAAGTCTGAAATTTTTTGATTTTGATTGGGCAATTTAAAGCTTTCAAAGGAAAACCTTCTCCTTGTTCTAACAAAGTTGCTGGAACCAGTATGAGCGATAGTGATTGGGAAGATTTATTTTTGAAGACTGGAACCAGGATGTGTCTCCATCTAGCCAGAAATGTTCTTGTAAATATTCATAGAATATTTGCTGTGAAGGAACTATGGCGTCAATTTGGAGAGGTGGATCCGGCAAGGGGTTCTTCAAATTTGTTGCACCTGGAAAAATTGTTTAGTTCTTTGAGAGTTGGTGCAGATACAAAAATTCTCAATGAGATCGTCTGGAGACTGGTGGTTGTTGCAACTTGTTGGTGTTGTAGACTACTGACCACGTAAGAAAACATTGTCCAGGTGGAGTAGGTTCGGCTACTGTTCTAATTTGGACAATCCGACTCTCTTGGTGTGAGGGCGGTGGAGATGTGCTATGAAGTATGTGTGTACATCATCATGGTGTGTCGCTAGGGGCTATGGTAAAAGATGTGTGTTACTTTTAGCGGTTGTATTTATACACGACATTGGTTGGCGATGATGCAAAGTGTGTGTTTGTAGTAATGTCGATGGCTGATGAGCTCTCTAGAAAGCCAACGAGAGAGTTGCACCACAAATTTCAGCAGGTCTATTTCGACATTGAGCCGATAAAATGCTTGGAATTGTTGTTAATTCTAAGTGGTTATATATACTCATGTGGTGGAGTATGAGATTGTCAAAGTGTTTTCTTCAGCTTACCTGGTAATTTCTCAAGTATTGTGTACAAGGTTGGAGAAGATGAAGATTTTGGCTTATTTTGGCAAGGTGGAGATTGTTGGGTTTGTTGCCAAAAACAATCCAAAGTTGACAAGGAAAAGGAAAGGGAAAAGAAGAAGAATCCTAGGAGGAAAAGAAATCCAAATCATAGAATGATTGTCTTGTCTTTCAAGGAAATGAAGCCTATAAATAGAGATGTTTTCTTCTTCTTTTATACACAAGTGGTACAAGCGAATTGAGGGGAAAATTGGTGAGTCTAGCACCTTGAAGAGTTTTCTTGTAACTCTTTGTGGTTTGTTCAAAGGGTAGAAAATTAAGTGTAGTAAAACTCAGGGTGATTTTCTCGGTGTCACTTAGGTCGGGTCAGAGAGTCTTGTGAAGAAAAATAGTAGCCTAGCATCTTGAGATTTCTTGTGTTGTTTGCTGGTTGGGCAAAGGGTAGAAATTAGTAGATGTGATAAAGCT
>CAVNYN010251813.1:0-10790 GCA_963692815.1 Nyctanthes arbor-tristis
CGCTCTTCCGATCTCCAAAAAGTGGAACAAATGAATGTTGGTGGGTGGGAGTAGCATAAGTAAGCTGCTGCAAACTGAGCTTGGACACTACCCCACCCTCCACCAACCCTCTTAAAAAAGGAAGAAGAAGCGTGCGCGATGAGCCAAGCTTGGACACCCCTAGAACAACCATATAGCTTCAGGGATCAAATTACACAGAAGAGCTCAGACAGTCGTTTTGACACCCTTAGAATCATTAGCTTTAGAGATCAATAGTCACTGAGGAAAGAGACCACGTAAATACTTATGAATTTCAAACTAATTGACAGAAATAGCCAGGCAATTAATTACAAGCAAGAGTATCGTGGTAAAGCAACACAACTATCATACAAAATCACTATATTGAATGCGATTTAACTGGACTTACAAATTAAATATTAAGTTATGAATTGCTTAAATATAATTTGCTTTAGTGAAAGAAAACAATAGTAGGAAAATAGTAAACAGAGAAACATAGGTCCAAGTTGACCCACAAAACAGAAAAGAAAAGAAAAATCCTAGAAATTATCAACTGATAAGAATACATAAACATCTAGAAGCAAGAAATAGCAAGGAACCATGGCAGGTTATGTGCAAACAACAGGCAACGAAATCCTAATGGAAATCGCTGTAACATTTAGAATGGTTCATATCCTGTCTCCTCAGCCCACTGCATCCTTTGAATTTGGGAAGCCAATCAAAAGCAACCTCCCATCCTCAAACCACTACCAACATCAAATGATCCTTCAGAATTATCTGATCTAAAAACTAAAACAGCTAGTCTCAGTGCCACTTACATCATCAAAGTAATTTCAATTGCTAACCTGTGACAAATTCTTGTGGTTGGAGCTTGAGTAGCAAAATAATCTTGGAAAACAAGGGGGTCAATACAAGTACTGAAACCTGCATAGAGAGACAGTGAGAGAGAGAGAGAGAGAGTCCAACATCAAGACATCTGGTAAGGAATCCACAAAAAATTTTATTTTTATGCAAGAAGGTCACTGCAAACTTGACATAAATGCATTCCTTAATTATTACATCATCATTTCGTGGATGCTTGTTTCCAATTATATATTGGAAATTATAAAATTAATTGCTCGTGATATAAAAAGCTTATTGGATTTTTTTTTCCTACTATAAATTCGCAAATTATAAAAACTCAAATCAATCTTAATCACACATTTCATATCACCCAGAAATGCTTCGACTACTACTAATTTATTGTTCATCCATTCTGTTTCTGTTAGAATTTAAGTTCCTCATTTTATAATCGAAAACTAAAATCCAAATAAATGAACTAGCATTTGTGTGTGGTATGGTTAAATCTCACTGTCAAATGAGAGATAAATGCATTTAGCATTTCCGAGGAAAAGTACCATTGTTGATGCACATTGTATAATGCATTCCTAAGAACCAATGGATCTTTTGGAGAACATTATTCTCCCTACACTGGAGAGAGAGATTAAGCTCAGAGACAAAACAAAGCAAAGCTCCATCTGAAAAGATTAGTATCAAGAATGAGAAAATGAAGAAAAAAGACAAAAATGACCCTATTGAAACAATAATGTGCCTATTTGCAAACTCAGTTTTAATGAGAAATAAGATAGAGAATGAGTGGGATTGAATGGTGGAATTTGTGCAATACATGTGGGTCCCATAAAATATGTGAATGTGATTGGTTTGACCAATTTTTATTTAAAAATAGGTAACGACAGACAAGTGTTTGACAACATACAAGCCCAAAAAGTCCAACAGGTCATGCTTTAGCAGCAGCACCAACTTCATCATTGCGCAATGTCAATCCTGTGTGACAGAAAGCAAGAGAAGACATAAGAATATGAAGATGACAGGTTAATGGCAAAACGTAGAAAGAGTAGATATCCCAAAATCTTACCTGAAATGATAAATATCCCAAAAGTGCTAACTTTCGACAGGCCATATCTATCAGCAAGACAACGTGGCCAGGATTCATAAGTCCAACTGCTACTCCAACGAGAAGAGCTGCATACAATATTATTCTAACATGTCAGCCACATACAAATACAAATACAAATTCAAGTTAAATCAACCGCAGAAAAAGGAGCAAAAACAAATTTTATGGACAACAATGCCAAATTGGATTGTTAAACTAATCTTGATGAAGCTCCACAGAACCTTTGTTGCTTGGATCTGATATGTAACTTGCCCTTCTTTCTAAGCTTGAAAGTTATCTGTATCTTAACAATCTTGTGGTAATAGAATTTAAATAATTAGCGGTCTATCATCGTTGTCGATAAAATGGGAGCAATGAAGGGAAAGATGCACAAAACACTCGCATGTGAGCTCCTGGAAACAAGGATTAACATGAAATCTTGATAAGAGTTTATTGATCGCTGGTGATTTTAACCCTTTACAAAAGTAATGTTGGAATGTTGAACCACATAAAATGCGATCAGAATCGGTAAAGTTGTTTTCTCTCATCTGTATATTGTACAGTTGTACTTTTTGTCAAAGTTATCTGTTCTTCAATAGCTCAGCTGCTAATTTACATAAATTAAGGTATCTTGGTCACCTATCTTTTGTTTTCTCTAATTCTTCAGATTGTTCGTATGAACACCTTGCCCAATTTTTTCCTTCCTCCTGCTCTCTTCTAAATAATTAAATAAATCAGCTGACAGTCTTATATCTCAAATATTCCTGCATATCGTCGGGCTTTGAAAAAAATGTGACTTCATAAACTGAAGAATTGATGAGCCTCTTATTAGTTCTAACTCGTGTAATTTAGGGCTTGATCTTGGTAGCTTTACCTCTTTGAAAGGAGAGTTTTTCCCCTCTTTTTTTCCTTTTTTCCTCTGTTGAGAATGTGTGGTGAAGAAGTAGAGAGAGATGATAGAGAATTGTGAAAAATAATTTTTTTTATACATAATATGAGGTTAGTATTGAAGTTTTGACTTATTGACTAGTTGTTTAATTGATTTAAATAAAAGCAGCTAAGAACAGGCCGCCCTTATCAATAGAATTTCAGTGCTGACAAGGTGACACGGTTACCTACTTACCTTAATTGTGTCATGGTAATGTTAAAAGGTTCATTTTTAGAGACCACTTTATTTAAGAACATTACAAATCATGGAAATAGAAATACACAAGGGTAATGCTACAATCCACCCCACATCCACCCCCAATGAATTGCACCACTGAAACATAACAACAGTTTCCAAATTCCATAAAGAACACCCCCGTTTTGAACACCCCGTATGTTTGTTTTTCATCTATCCAAAAGGAACGAAATCAGTGCAACGACATTACCAAGCTAACATCACTTCAGATATCAAATTAGAAATAAGATTTTGCATTGGAATAAGAGTGTGCGAAACCAATATACCTAGAGGAAGAAAGTTATCCAATGCAAAACTCATCAATGGTTCCATCCAGTTTGAAGCTTTTCCAGAACCCAAAAATTGTGGAGGTTGCTTGTTCTCATCACCACTTCCCTAAACATTCCAGCAGTAATAAGAAAACCTCTCAAAAATAAATCCTACACTAATCAAATCAAATAGTAATTAAATGGAACTAGTAGAACGGGAAAATGGTGAACCTGATAGGACTGTGCACTAGCTTTAATAATTGGAATTCTTGAAATGCAGCTACGCCTCCGAAGAAAAAACGAATTACGGTCCTTGTGGCGGGAAAAAGAGAAAAGACTTGCAGGAATGATTCCACGAAGTGGAAGGAAAGGCCGGGCACGGGTTGCTGGACGATGGAGGCTCAGGTTTTGGAGTATTCCCGCCATTTGACGTGTCGGTGCACCGGAAACAGCTGTGATGGGGGGAAGGGAACGGTACTACTGTACGTCAACCATTCCGCCCACACGTTCATTTGGGAAATTTAAAAACGATAAATAACTCATCTTTCGTGTGTATTTCAGATTGCTCACTTGACTTGGATTTATATTCCATATAACCACCAATCTTTATATTTTTATTTTGTCTACCCTCATGTAATCATTTCTTAATTTGTATCCAAAAATTCACATTCTTTCCCATAAAAATCTCACGAAGCAACAATATCGTTTAGCACAAAATGGTGGCATCTTAGCCTTTGTAAAATGGAATTTTTCGACTTCATGGTACGTGTATGAATTTTATCTCGTCTAACGGTGTACGTGTATGAAAAAAACATATTGAAACTGAAAATGTACAGGTGAATTAACAAAACTATACTCTTTTTTTTTTGTGTAAACGGAACCATACTTTTTTTTTCTTGGATAAGTTTTGGTAAAGAAAAATATAAATCAAATCAAAATATAGAAGATTATTCTGATAAATTTTTCTAAGGAAACGTCGTTTTTTTAATGAACCAATTTTACTAAATAAAGTAAGAAACCATTAGTGGTTTCTTCAAACCACTAGAGGTTCATTACTTTTTATGGTAAAGTCGATTCCTAATTAAAGAAAGCATGGTCATTTCTTTAGAATAACTACTTTCCGGCAAGCTCTTTCTTTTCCTTTTTTCCCTATTTTTTCATACAAGCTACAGTAGTAAAAGACCGGAGCCTTAACTCGTAGAGAAATGCTACTCGATTGAATTACTAGTAAATTTTTCAAATAACTTGAGAAAGTTTCACAGCTCTGCTCTTGTTGGAAATAGCTACTGGTCCTCGTCTGAACGGAGTTAGGTTAGTCCAACTCATGACTTGTAGCTCTGTCCTCGATTTGAATTGTGTTCTAGTGATTATATTTATGCTTGATAAGTATTTACTTGTGATGTTTAATCCCCCCTATATATGTCATTAATTATGTAATATTATGTTTAAATGTCCGTATTTATGCTGGGTTTGGTCAAGTGTGTGTTTAAACTAAAGATGAGAGTAGAATAGTACAAATTAGGACGAGTTCAGACCAATTTAGCATTAATTAAAAAAATCAAGGGTCAAAATGAACAAAGCCGAAAAGTGGAGGACATAATTGATGCATAAAGGAAGCATACGGCCATGGTGTGGCCACATGGCCAATCGGAGATGGTTGAAGACATGTGGCTGCATGGGTCTGAACTACGCGACCACATGCGTCTGAAATCAGAGTGCTTGCAAAACGTGTGGCCGCATGGGTACGCCACATGTGACTTGATGCTGCCATTTCAGAGACGTAGCTGAGGAATTTGAAGGTCCATGCTGCTGCATGGCTATATTTTCACGAAAATCCGATCTTTTCTTAGTTTACTTATAATTCTTTTTATGGTAAAATTTGAGCACGAATTTTATTCTTTCCTTAGGGTTTTTTGGACCTTATATAAAGAGGTCTAACCTGGTTTCTTTGAGATTTCCACTACTATAGAAAAGCATAATAAGCATCGGTTGTTATGAGTAATACGCGTTGGTTCTGGTGGCAACGCTAGCGACAGCGACACGAATTGTTCTGGTATACGCCTTGGTTTCTAGGCAATGCCTAAAGTACACCAAATGCGTCAATTGTATGTAAACAAACGACGCATATAGTATTTCTTAAAAGAAAAAAAGAAAAAAATATCCTTTAGGGGTCGGTTCTTACTTAAGAACTGACGCCTATAAATATCCTTTAGGGGTCGGTTCTTACTTAAGAAAAAAATATCCTTTAGGGGTCGGTTCTTACTTAAGAACCGACGCCTATAAATTGTTTTAGGCGTCAGTTATATACCAACAACCTAAAGCTTATTTTTATTTATTTATTTTTAAATACACTATAGGCGTCGGTTTTTATGTAACAACCGACGCCTCTTCACATTTTTTTCAGTACACACGCAACATAAGAAGCTATTATAGCCTTGCAGAAGACATAAAATAACAAACACAGCATCCAAAGCTAATAAGAAACATAACCAACACATGCACTTAATCTAACTACAAAAAATAGAACCAACACTTACAAACACATAACTCAAGAATTGATTAAATTAATTTAGACCACTATAAATCAAATACTCCGAACATCATAACTGTCATATTACTACGTAAATCATCACAATCTAATTAGTATAACTAAATTCAGCAATAAGGTCAAAGGTAAGTTATAAACTGTGTAAAAATATTATATCATTACTGAACCATTAGAATAATGTGCACTAGCTAACTTTTGAAATGTACATGTTTGCATCTAAATATATAATGTATAAGTAATACATATTTCAAAACAAATAAGACAAAAGATTATATACAATAGTCGATAAAGTATTTGGCCCATATATCTCGAATCTCGTCTATCTCCGCTTGATCATACGATCTAACATTATATACCTACAACAAATAAAAAGAAATATAATTACTTTATTAATAAAATACATACATAAATCGTTAGAAAATTCTTAGTTTTCGATAAATATTTATACTTTCTCAAGATATTCTGAACTACCAGAATATTGTGTGACTATATCGTACATATTTTTCATTACACAATAGCCACACTCGTTGGATCCCAGTTGTTGAGCTCACTAAAATTTTCAATGAGTTGAAAATTAATATTAGCAATTAAACCACTAAAATTTGAAACTTCAATATATAGTTATTGTAACATGTAGATAATATTTTTCATACTTTAATTGATTTCCACATGAGATTGGTCTTCCTCATTTTCCCATACGTTCACAACGTTCTAACTACCCTGAAATTGTAATATATGTGTGTATAAATTAAATAAACTCAAGTTTAATTACTCAAAAATACTTTTAACCAATCAAATTAATTCACGTACCTCAAAAATTCAAATTTAAAAATATATTATAAAGTAATTCAATTATATACGATACCAAGCGAAACCTTAGTTATTGATAATTGCTTACATGCTCAAATCTACCCTAATATCAAATGTGCGCCCATTATCCTTCAAAGAATCCAAGTAATAGACCATATCACGCTGAAGGCATACCACAAGTAGTAGCCAGTGGTTTCTACAATATTTTATAATAGTGTAAGTTTGCATATTTTAATCACAAATATTTCAAATTAAGCGAAAGCATGTTTACAAAAAAAAAAGTAGATTAATGCCTGTAACGGTTTTTACTTCTGATGATACGATATTAGAATGTACTTCTTATCCCTCTAATTTTAAGGAATAATGCTATGTAGCACCAGTGGTGCTTGGCACTAGTCTACGTGGCAACTAATGTGGCATTGAATGATAAGTGAAATAAAATGCATGAATAAATGACCTACTTAATTTGACTTATCATTCAATGCCACTTTGATATGGTGCCAAGCACCAGTGGTGCTAAATAGCATTACTCAATTTTAAGTGCACTGAGCATGTAGTTAAAACTCTGCCCCTCCCAAACTTGAAAGTTAACAGTCGCAGTCATCGATGGACAAAGAAACCCAATATTTGTAATCTCGAATTAGTCGCATACTTGATGTAGGTACCTATAATACATTACATCAATGGTGAAATATCAAATAAAAAAATTATATAATGTAATTAAATATGAATAAAAAAGTCTTACATTTCCCAAATTTATAAGATAGATACGTTTAACCATCCCATCTTGAGCAGATCGGCGATATCGTCTACCAAAATATGAATTGCATTAGACCTTATCGACGGGGTGGTGAAACACATTCGTATCCATCGGCACGTTATTGAAATCCATAGAAAGGGGCAACCTAACAGCCAACGTGTGCAATTTTTTAAGAACGAGACTCGGAGATGCCAATGTTGCAGTGTCAACAAGACAATGCCGTGTCGAAGAGACTTCAACACTGGCGACTGCTCAACACTCGCAGGCTGCTTACCTTTTTCCTTGGATGCCGATTGCTCCACTATCTTCGGTTGTGGTTAAAATTTGATTGCCATCATAACATGGGTAACACAAAATGCAATGAGAATTGGAGCTTTTATGTAAGTTCAATTCATTACCTCTAGTGGCAATAATAAATGTGAAGGCCACTGACAAACTATCAACTTTTCCCGTTTCTTTTTTCTATTATCCTCAGCAAACTTTACAAGCTCTTCAACCTCGTTTAAATATTCTAATGAGGTACGACTCTCATACATCCAACTACGATCTATATATATCTCACGACCTATTGAGATGACCAATACATGAGTTATTTATTTGTACATCAATATTGTTTGTTATTTACTTATTCATTTGCATCACAAAATTAATCAAGCAATTTTTCATAATTTAATTTTCATAAGTTATATATTTATCATGTTACTTGCATATTTAGTTCTGCCATGTTAATATATTCACTAGAACCAACAAAATTCATATTTACCAAATAAAACAAACTTAGAATTATAATGAAATATTCAAGTTTCTTAAATTATATAACATGTTAATTCCAAGCTTATTTTTATCACGTTCTCCATCAAAGAATTTTTGTATTATTTGATTTTCATTATTTACTTAAAACTCAATATTATTTGTTAATTACTTTTTGATCATTTGTGTCATAATTTTAAATAAAGAATTTTTCATTATTTGATTTTTTTAAAAGTTATTTATCCACTTAATTACATGTTATTCACATAACAAACCATTCCAAAGAATTTTTGCATTATGTAATTTTCTTAATTTATTTATCTATCAACACTTTTCGACGTATACATTAGCATCACACCTTTACTTATCCATAACTCGAGACAATGCATGAATTATAAGTTCACATTTATTAGGTATTTTATCAAACATATGGTGTGCAACAATTTCCACTTCTATAAAAACCCCAAAAATTCATGCAATCTAACTAAATCATGTAAACCCACAATAATGTGAATATATATTTAACAAATAATGTCCCAAAAATTCAAAAAATCCACTAAAATCAACAAATCTATATTTACTAAATATACACAAACTAAAAAATTTTATTTCTCAAATTGTAAACAAATTCTATCAGATCGGAAGTTAAATAACAAAAAGAGAATACTTACATTCAAAATACTATGAAAAAATAGAGGATAAGCCACCGAAACCGGCCGATAGAAGCTCGAAATGGATAAAATACAACACCAACGCGCCGCAACGCCTCCCGCCGCCGATGGCTAGATGCCCGCCTCTCAATATGGTTGTGCCTTTAGGTGGAAGTGACCGGAGGGAGAGCTATGGGTTTTGGAAGGTTGGGTTAAAGGGAATTGCGAAATTTTACAGCCAAGGATTCGGTCGAAATATGCAGAAAATACAAACTATGAAGTTGAAATACAAGTTATAGGAGTTGGTTGCTATTCGAAACCGACGCCTATAACTAAGGGAACTGACGCCCATTATTAATAATGGGCTTCAATTCCCTAAGAGAATCGACGCCCATTCTTGAGTATTGGGCGTCGGTTTCAACTTTGCAACTGACGCCTATAATTTTTCCACACTTTAAATATCGGTTCTTAAGTGGAACTGACGTGTATTATTTGACATTGAATTTCAAAATTGCTACCACGTCTTATAGGCGTTGTTTATTATAAGAACCGACGTCCATCTTGATTTTTTATTTCAAATTCTGCAGTAGTGTTCTATCGAAGTTTGGTTTAGTTTTTGAAGAAAAGTTCAAGATAAAAGAATATTGGTGGAATAATCTTTTTCTCCATTCTTATTCATCAAAATCCGGTTATATATTCTTATTCTTGTATATTTAATTTTATCAATTACATAAGTAGCTAAACTTCTTTTCCTGGGACAAACGATGTAGCCCTATTGTGAACTCTAGTTGCTAGTTTGTTGATTCACTACCTAAGAATTAATTTCTAGTTAAATTTTTATCGTTTTTTTGTATAACTTTCACTTATTTGGCGAACGAATGAGTGGTTTTTTTTTTTTTTTTTTTTGAACTCGAAAGAAGAATGCATGAATTAGATTAGGCGATAAAGGTTATTAACTTAGACAAGACAAAAAAATTTGCTTGTGGGTAGTGCAGTCACTTAAATTGAACTTTAAGGATATTTGCATTAGTTTCTTGTTATTGATACACTTAACAGGGTTGATAAGACACTCACTTAGAGAAAGGTGAGCGGCCTAATTAAGTAAGATTAATTAGCTCCAAAAGGTGTAGTTAATTAATTACATGAAATTCGATAGTTAACTAAGATTGGTTTTTATTGAATCAACGTACGAGTAACTAGGGAAATCAATGGTGGTGAAGTTGTGAGTCTCAAACTTATTAAAATTTTGAAGAAAACTTTCAAAACTAATTTACTTCTTCTAAACTTACTTTATTTTTACTTTTATTAATTTATTTGCTTTTAAAAACAAACTCAAATTTTGATTGTTTCAACTAGAGCGTGAGTTGAGTTTTCAATACTTAATCTTTTCTCGTGAGACAATAACTTGGACTCAAAATCCACTTTCTTACTTGTTTGACTCATAAACTTATGGATTGTACACACATTTTTTAACGAACAATGCTCATATAGGAGGTATCGAGTTCAAATCACCCCTTCCCCTTCCTCTGCCTCACTTGTATTTTAAAAAAAAGGTTTAAAATAATAAAAAGAAAAATATAAAGGACTCGGTGCCAAATATTCCACATTTTCCCATAAATAGGATGGAAATGTTGGTCCTTTACCAAATTGAGTCACCCCCCCCCTTTCTTATACATTTTTCCATATTAATGTAAAAGTATTATTATCAGGAGAAGGTATTTCAGTCATTAGTCATGTCTTTTTACTAATATTCCATTGTCGATATAATCTCACTGAAAATAATATGAGGCCAGATATACAACATCATATGATATTATATCGGAACTAGTAATTTTGTATTAAAATTGTCATATGGTACTATACCAATTGCGGCCTCAGAGGAAAAAAGCAAATGGAAATTTGAAAGGAAAA
>CAVNYN010251824.1:0-14217 GCA_963692815.1 Nyctanthes arbor-tristis
GGGCAGAAGCAAACGTTCGTCGTTACGGTCGAGGCAACATTGAGTTCTAGCAGTAGCAGGTTGTCTGGTTCTTTGGTGTGGTACGATGGAGTGTATCAAGTGCGGAGTCCCGTGGTTGCCTATTCTGCCTAAACGAAAACTGTGATGCTTTGTGTTGATTGATTAATTTCTCCATTTTGTCTGGAATTCAATAATTAATAATTAATTATATCATAACGTTGTAATAATATCATTATTTTTCTCTTGATTCAAAAAAATAATGTTTTTTCTCTTCTGCTTGATATAAGAATATAATATATGTTCTCCTTGCATATTAACAAGACAACATTACGATTCCCTCATTTTAGGTTGTTTTTTAGTTTTCAATTTTCCTGGAAATGCAATTTTGAAAAATAATTGCAACTTGTTTTTTATTCTTCTAATAATTGTAGCATTATTTTTTAAGTTGTCAAATAAAAGATCTCATTGAACATTAATTTTAACTAACGAGTGAAAACAAACATGAATTTTGTGATACATAAGTCACTTACAGTCATGGAACCTCTTATTTTATGTAGGTACATGGATGCACAGCGTCAAAAAGTAATTAAAATACCTATATCGTAACAAGAATATTTAGACATAGGGCATATCAAATTACCTTATTTTATTTTTTCCTAGTCATCTGATCTCTTTAGTTCTTTGGTTGCTGGATAATTAATAAACATCACCTGAAACACGTTCTTCAGTTAATTTATTTTTCCCTAGTAGGCAAACGCGTTCGATCTGTCCGTTTATTGTACTCCTATCCACTATTAAACTAAAAAAAAGAAAGTGAAACATTGCCAAAATATTGTTTGGAAGATTCTTCCATTCTCTATCGACAACATTAATTAACTTCAAATGATCTAAGCTTCTGAGACATTGTAAGTGCCGGCTTTGTACTTTACATTTGTATCAGCGTTATTAACAACATATGATCGACAATTAATTTATTGTTCAAAATAAGTGTATTCCCATCTACAAATTCATCCATTTTACATGCATTGCAATTTTCAGCATTTCGGCATTCCATTGTTTAGCGAAATACTCTTCTTATGGATTCTGAAACTTCTCATTTGAGGACTTATCTCCAATTCATTACTCTTGTTTGCATTTGCATTTGTGCTTTGCTCGTTGGCTCCAGTGCCGATGCTGATGCTAATGAAAAGGTTGTGTGTGCATTTAAAATCCAAGCATATATTATCATCGACTGCAAAGAGGTTTTTCCTTTTAACGCACACGAAAGAATGCATTGTTGTCTGTATTTCTGTCATTCTGTCTTCACCATTTTCTTTTTCTTAGAACTTTGCAGTCGGTTTTCACCACGAAAAGCGGTAGACTAGTTATCTCTAGTCATATGTCTCTATGATCGAATAGAAGATGGAGTTTTGGAGTTCTCGAGGGTTGTGAACTATTGAGAATTTTCATGTGCAGGTATACATTGTATACATGGGTGATCTCCCCGAGAGTGGTCTCTCTGTTACATCAATGCACAAGAACATGCTTCAATCAGTTATGGACAGGTTGTAGTCTTAATTTAGATTAGTCATCCAAGATTATGTTTCAGAACTCAAAATATAGTGCCATAATTTTTTTACATTAATCTTGGAAATCTTCAAAAAAGGTAGCAAACATAATTAAGAATCTAACTTGTATACTGTGAACTTTTGATGAATTCAGTGAAAGGGCGTCGAAATCTTGGCTCTACAGCTACCATAAAAGCTTCAATGGCTTTGCTGCAAAGATGACAGAGGAAGAAAAGAAGATAATTGCCGGTATATGGTGAACTACTATATATGAAAACTTGAGTCCCATTCTTGTGTTTCTAGGAAAATTTTCTAATGTTTTATTTACCTCAGGCATGGATGGAGTAGTTTCTGTGTTCCCTAGTACCAGAAAACAATGAGATCGTGGGACTTTATGGGCTTCCCTCAAGAAGTTAAAAGAACGACAATTGAGAGCAACATCATCATTGGAATGTTAGACAGCGGAATTTGGCCTGAATCAGAGAGTTTCAATGACAAAGGTTTTGGTCCCCCTCCGAGCAAATGGAAGGGTAGTTGCCAAGCCTCCTCAAATTTCACTTGCAACAAGTACGTTTTGCCTCGATATTATATGCATTAAAATAATTAGTGCAAAACCACTTGATCTAAAAGTATAAGCTGTTGCAAAATAATTGGAATCCACTTTTGCAGCAAAATAATTGGGGCTAAGTCTTATCAAACTGAGGGAGACAATCCATCGCCCAGGGACAGAGGGGGGCATGGTACGCACACAGCATCAATAGCAGCCGGAGGCCTTGTAGAAGGGGCAAGTTTGTTTGATCTAGGAGCGGGTACAGCTCGAGGAGGGGTGCCTGCTGCACGCATTGCGGTTTACAAGATTTGCTGGTCTGGTGGTTGTCCCGATGCTGCTATTCTTGCTGCATTTGATGATGCAATCTCCGATGGAGTTGACATAATATCACTTTCAGTAGGAAATCCTTCTCCTTTAGATTATTTTAATGATTCAATCGCCATTGGGGCCTTCCATTCTATGAAAAATGGAATCCTCACTTCAAATGCTGCTGGTAATTCCGGCCCTGATCTCAAATCAATCTCTAATTTCTCGCCTTGGTCTCTATCTGTTGCTGCAAGTGTCATAGACAGGAAGTTTTTGACACAAATCCAGCTCGGAAATGGCAAAACTTATGAGGTAACAAAAGAAAAAAGATAAAATATCAAAATTACTTTTCTTGATTAAGTATGATAAACATATATATAAACCAGTAACTTAATCAAACTTTGATCTCCAGGGAGTTTCTGTAAACACATTTAACCTCAAAGACGAGATGTACTCATTAGTCTACGGTGGAAACATACCTGCACCTGGCGTTAATGGCTCCGTATCAAGGTAGAAAGAATCAAGAAAGTCTTTTTTTTTTTCCCTGTTTGATCAGTTTTTAGGTTGATCAATGAATATACTAATTATTTATGAGCTATGTAGGTACTGCAATCCTGATACATTAGACAAAAAGCTCATAAATGGAACCATCATCCTTTGTGATACATGGAGTGATGGAGAAGGTGCAATATCTTCTGGTGCAACGGGAACTGTCATGCAAGACGATATATTCCAAGATTTCGCCTTTTCTTATCCCTTATCAGCATCCTACTTAGCACCGGTTGATGGTAGCAAAGTTTTTAACTATATCAACACAACAAGGTAGATATCCAGAAATTTTTAAGCAAATTCTACAAATTGATGAATAATTGTGTTAACAACAATGCAGTAATGCGTCTGCAACAATTCTCAAGAGTGTAGAAGTAGTAGAGAAATCAGCGCCTTCTGTGGTTTCCTTTTCATCACGAGGACCAAATCCCGTTACAAAAGACATAATATCGGTATGAGACTAGGCCTTCTTTAACAATTTCATTCATGGACAGATCAAATTAATTGTGTTCTTTTTTTTTCCCCGCATTTTTGCAGCCTGACATAACTGCACCCTGGGTAGACATTCTTGCTGCTTGGTCTGAGGCTTCAACTGTTACTGGATTGGAAGAAGATCCTAGAGTTGTTCCTTATAATATTGTATCAGGAACATCCATGGCTTGCCCCCACGCCACGGGTGCCGCTGCTTACATTAAATCATTTAACCCAACCTTGTCTCCGGCCGCCATAAAGTCTGCTTTGATGACGACAGGTAACATTCTATATGTTTCAGTCTATCTGTTTAAACTTTTAGATAGAAAGTAACCAGTAATTTTTTTTTTTTTGAGTTTTCTCCAGCTACACCAATGAGTGAGACAAAGAACACGGATGGCGAGTTTGCGTATGGGTCGGGTCATATCAACCCAGTGAAGGCGAAAACTCCCGGTTTGGTATACAATATGGGAGAAAATGACTTCATTAAGTTCCTCTGTGGGGAAGGTTACAGCACTAAGAGTTTAAAACTTATTACTGGAGAAAATATCACTTGCACTGAAGCTAACAGTGGGACAGTTTGGGACATGAATTATCCTTCCTTTGCACTATCTACAACCTCTGGTGGTTCCGTGACCCGCGTCTTCCATCGGACAGTCACAAATGTTGGTTCGCCAGTGTCTACTTACAGCGCGGTCATGGTGGCACCATCTGGACTTAGTATTAAGGTTTCGCCCTCCATTCTTTCTTTCAAATCGATCGGACAGAAACAAACATTCACCGTTTCAGTTGAAGCAATATTGAGCTCTAGCAGATTGTCTGGTTGTTTGGTGTGGGATGATGGAGCGTATCAAGTGAGGAGTCCCATAGTTGCTTATGCAGCCTAAAATTTCAAGTGTGATGATTGTGTTGATTGGTTAATTCATCCATTTATCTATGTCTAGGTTTCAATACATTGTGTGATGAATTATTGCACAAAACCAATGTTGGCTCTATTAATGAAGTCATTTCTTACGTTTTATCTGTGGTGGTTCCTTACCAATATTGGTTTGGTAGAAAAACTCGTTAATTTTATCAAATGTTACTGAACTTTTACCCCACTTGTAAACATATCTCTAGAACTTAATTACTTGAAAATAGATAATTGCGCTTGTACTCTAATATCTGTATATTTTAATTTAACAGCAATTACGTCACTCAACTTTGATCACCAACAATTTAATCACTAAACTTTGATTCAATTGCAACTATATTACTCAATAAATATAGTGATAGATTATTTAGCAAAAATTGATGACATATATTAAAGGTTGTTTATGTATGATTTCACATTAACATGTTAATATACGACAACCAGAAGAAGAATATTTAAAATTATTACATCAAAATAAGTGTTGAATATTAAGATTTTTGTGAACTATCAAATTATTCTTCCATTTTTCATTTTTAATAAGATATACCATTTGGGGTAGTAAGTTTTTCATTTTCTTGGACTTTAATTCGTTGATGAAGTATTCAATTGGTTTTAGACTTTTAGTAGAGTGACTTTGTTACAAACTAAATAAAAGTTCGGTGATCTGACTTGTTGGCAATTGACGAGTGACCTAATTGGTGTTAAATGAAAATTTAATGATCTAATTGCAAGTAATTAAAATATAGTAACGTGTAATGCAAGTGAAGCGAAAGTTTAATGAAGTTTGGTACAAGTAACCCATTTTTTTATGTTTCTATCTTCTTTTTTTTTTTTGTTGCAAACTTTTATCTTTTCTTAATATCTTCATGAATACAATTGTTGTTTAAAAAATAAAAATAAATTAAATAGATTTATATATAATATAAATTATATAATAATAAATGGATTTTAAAAATTCACCCTCTCCTACCCCCGAACTCCCGAGTTTTACTAAGGATTTTTTTTTTTGGTAGAATGTTGTTGGTTCTTTAATATGAATCAACATTGATTCCTTAAAAAAATAGTCAAACTCCTCGCCGACCGCATAAACTTGTGAGCCTAGAGACTAGGCGGCGCGGTCTTAAAACTCTATTGAAAAGTTCGATAAGACTGGTGGAACTTAAACCTATCTCATTATAAAAATCACAAAAGATGGGCAGCCGGTATCCAAAGACAAAAGGAAAATCTATTTGATTCACAGCTTATTGTCTATCCTTTGGATTTGTAACAAATCAAAGAAGAAGAATCGAAGTTCAAAAGTCAATAACTCAATATTCTTTGGAAGCATCTTTTAATTTTACTCAATCACGTTCGGCTTCTTTTTAGGCTGCCGGATCTCTCCATTATATTCTATTCTATTCTTCAGTGTTTATTTGATAGTAATCTTTACATGCGTTTTTCTTCCCCCTTTCCCCTAAAAAATTTATCCAATTATATTCAAATTCCATTATTTAATTTGAGTAATGCTATTTATCTAGATCGCTCTTCCGATCTCTAATTTAATTGTCATTACTATATTGAGAGATGTGTGAAGATGCATAAATACATGACAACATTGATTTATTGAATAGCCAATAAAAAAATGACAATTAGACTAAGGTTTAGATAAATAACATTATTTATTTAATTTACTTATTATATGAGCTTAGCTCATTCAATGCTCGTATCAACTTAAAATTTGTCTGATTTTAATTTTCTTATCATCAATCTTCACTTACATAGTTAAATCCCCCTATGATTGGGGAATTAGGAGGTCCCACCAATCATTCTCCAATCACAATAAGTCATGTGTGTGCAACCTATCCGTAAGAGGAGAAGGAGACCCCCTGTTCCCGCAATTACAAGGGGCTATGTGTGTGCAACATCTTCGTAAGAGGAGAGATTGCCTCTCTATAGCCGAACCGGGTTATATATATACACGTCTGACATGAACAGTGGACACAATCTCTTTTAAATTATTTTTTAGTATTATTGACGATGTGGGCAACAAAACAAATACTAGGACCAAGAAAATTAAAAAATAAAATGGTACTATTTAAGTCTAACTTCATCCTCTGCGAGCCGACTAATTCAATTATTTGCCAAAGGATTAATTTCACAAATCGTGTCTAACTTTTAAGTTAAGAATTAGTTGGAACTTTAACTTTTTTTCGACATATTAAGTCTCTAACATTTCATAAATAAGCACGATAAGTCATTTTTAACATATTCCATTAAAGTCAATTATATTGCCACTACAATACTTTATTCTTACACCACAATTATAAATCCACCACAGTTGATTTATAATTTTAATCATAACACCATGATAATTTTGCATTTATAGATACTATTCTTAAAATAAATTAATTAAGAAAAAATGCAATTCTCCAGCACAATTTAAGATTCAATCTCGCAACCATCCAACTTGTATCGATTCAAGTTCTTGTGTGCCCACAAATTCCATCTTCTCACATCGGTTCACGTTCTTGTGCACCAAGCCAATTCCATCTTTTTATAATCTTCTCTGTAGGAAATTAAAATTCAAATCATGTTCTGAATGAAAATTAATTTTCATCCATTCTAATTTACTATGACATTAAAGTAGTATAAACACCAAGTTGGAGATTGTGCTGAATTTTCAGAAAAAAAACGAAATTAAAGAAATAAAGAAAGATAAATAAAGGGAAGAATGATTCTATCCATGGCCATTTCACGAAAAAGAAAAAATTTGCAGGAATTAAATTTGGCCAAAAATGGAAAATCAAGGAATCCATGGCCACCAAATTGCTGAGAAGCTCAAAAATTGTGGAAGATAATAGGATTAAGAAAACTCTTCAATGTGGTGGGAGGAGAAAAAAAGATTATGTTAAACAAGGATTAAAGAAGGTTATAAGTATAACTTAACGTAAAGATATTTAAGGAAATTGAAAAAATGTGGTGTACAAAATAAATAAAGTACAAAATAAATAGTGCAGTGTTAAAATAATTACTCTTCCATTAATATTGTAGTTAACATTTCAATAAAATTACCGTTATACCCCTTAACTTTTTAATTTTAAAAATAATAAAAAAATTAGAGGGCAAAAACAAAAAGAAAAAACCCATCACACCCTCTCCTCTTCTTCTCTCCTCCCCTCCCCTCTCCTCCCAACCCAGGAATGGTCGTCGGAATGCTTCCGTTTCTAGCTGCCAAAATTAGGGAGAGGGATGAATCCCTCCATTTGCTGCCCAAAAAGATACTGCCTTAGGGGGGTGAATTCTCCACATTTACTGACGGAAACAGCTTTTGCTGTCGTTTCGGGAAAAATTCTTGGAAGGGAAGGGTGGGTGGGCTTTTTTTCTTTTTTAATTATTTTTAAATCTTTTGTTTTTAAAATTAAAAAATTAAGGGAAATAACGATAATTTTATTGAAAAGTTAACGGCAATATTGACGGAATCCATAAAAAAAGACCTATCGTGCTAATTTATGAAGGGTTAAGAACTCAGAAAGTCGAAAAAAATGTGGGGGACCCTGCCGATTCTTAACTCAAATGTTAGGGATGATTTGTGAAATTACCCATTGCCAAACAATATGAACATGTGACAATATGTAACAAGTATAACATTTTTACTCGTTAACCGGCAATTTGGCATGACAATGAGGCAGTTAACTTTAACTGGTAAGAAATTTTTTCAAAAAGATAGTTACATGTACAAGTGCAACTTCAACAAAATAAATAGAAAGTCATTTTGTATTCAAAATATGACACTCTTATTCTCAACGTGACCATATCTAATCAAATATTCGAAGGATTCTTCAAAGGAAAATATCCGAAAGAACAAAACCTATTATTATATCTTGTTATTTGCACGCATGCTCAACATCCAAAGTGAAGAATGGAACAATTCTTTTGCTTCCAACTCTTTGAACAAAAGAAGTTAAAAATAAAGGAAGAACGACGTAGTTATCCGAATAATCCAAGTTGTCCTGCGAGTGATAGAGAAATAGAAAAATAGTAGATCCCATAATAAGAGATAATTCTAGATAATTGGATAAGTTTCATAGTGTTTCTGTATTGGAGGTCCCTCAATTTTTAGTTCACTTGCAATCGGATTATCGAACCTTTTTTTTTTTTTTATATTTTTTATAGAACATTTGGGATTGTAAAGGTGAAGATGATGACTCAAACTCAAATAAAATAATTTACTATCCTTAAAAGGTGTCTTTATCAGTTATCACTAAGACAAGCCCCATTAATTAATAACATTATCAAACTATAGTTTAATATTATTGAACAATAATTTAATAGCAATAACTCAACCTGTTGACCAAACAAAGCATTCTTAATTGATGCGTCCTTTCATAATGAGTTAATTGTCATGTCATGATCAAATAAAAAATATATACATCTTACAAAACGAAGGATGGGAGAAGATTTTACCATGTGAGGAGTTAAACATTGTTGGCCTATCATTAACTCGAATAGACAGGTGCAGAGTTTTTTTCTAGTTTCAACTGGATTGTGCTATGTCCTATGTTTAAATAATATAGCATCGTGTTAACTATCACTATTGAATCAAAGTTCAGTGATCCAACTGCTAACATTTAAAAATCAATGATTCAGACGTGTGCTCTTCCGATCTGAAGTTTAGTAATATATGGTAAAAATTGACGTCTGTCCCTACAAAGATACTTAGTCAAAGAATATGAACCAGCTTGAAAGATGAGCCATTTGGGGGGTTGAAAATTGTAAAGCAGTAAGGTTTCTTTGGAGTTGGGCCTATAAATAACAGTCACCATTTCTATTTCTTTGCACATTATTATACAGACAACTTCACGTGCTCCTTCTCTATCTAGATTCCTTTGTATTTTTTTTAATCTGTTTCCACACAAATTCCTTAATTTTCAATTTTTGGTCTCTGTCGGATTATTATAGGGCGTTTCGATACTTCTGAGGTAGTTTTGTTCGTTGGTAAGATCATATTAGGCCATTATCTATATGGAGAAGGGGGCAAATCAAGTGAGTGGTTCATCTTCTTCCATTACCATGGATGACCTCTTTGGTCCACAAAAAACATTGAAAACCTCGTCCTCGTCCACTACCGTCTTCGGATCTATTTTCGGCCCACCTCCTACGATATTATTCTCACTTTAACTCGTTTTCTCGTTCTCTTTTCTTTTCTTTCATATGTGAGATAAATATTTCATCTACAACCCACTTACCCTTCGTGTTTGCTTATGAAATTTGTAGATGTGAGTTCACTATATGTTCGAGTGGTCTAAGATTAATCGAGTATTTTATGTACACATAAAATGCTGCATGTTTTGCTCTCAAGTCGTTGCTATGTTACCACATATACATATTACTTGTTCCATAAATGCTGCAAATTATGTGAGATATTCATAGGTCATAGCTTCAAATATTCAAAGTAATTTCCTGGTTTTCTACCTTTAGGTACCTGCGAAAAATGCGTCTCAATCCAATGCCGTAGGCTTGTCGAGGAAGAAAGATTTCGAATATGGTTCTTTTCCCCAGAAAAGCAGGGGAGAATACAAGAAAGACAGGAATTCATTTGATGAACATGGAACAAACATTGAACCATGTTACTTTAACTCTTCCATATACTATGGTGGCCAAGAAGTTTACTCTCCAACAGGCCAGGATCATGATAATACTTCTTCTAAGAATATTGTAAGTCTAATGTAAATTTTAAAGATTGAAAATCGCGAAACTCGAATCTTTAGACTAGGAAATGAATGGATAACTTATCTCTTTCATTGTCTTATCAGTTCAAGAAGGATGGAGGAGAGGTGGATTCGAATGAAAATGGATCTCACAGCGCGTCGAGAGGAAATTGGTGGCAGGGTAAGATTTTTTCCGAGTTAACGTAAGAATGTTTCTAACTTGCAAGTGGTAAAATTCTTATTTGAACATATATCTGCAGGATCTCTGTATTACTAAGTTCTTGGCTTCTTGCCATTGCAAATTCTGCTTGAAAGCATCAGGTATTTAAAGAAACCACATTTCTTTGAGTTATTGTTTTACTTTTCAGTCTAGTTTTCTAACTTTCTTTGCAAATTTTGCAGCATAATGAGTATATGCGCCTTCACCGAGGATCATGAGAAGAAACTACAGGATAATATTGAAACATCTTACTTGCATTTTTGCCATTTCATTTTCTGGTTTCTGTAACTGTAAATCAGTTGGGCAAGTTTTGTACATGAAATGATCATCAATAGTAGGAACTTACTCGTTATGACTATGTTGTCTTGTCTTGTATTAGCTGGTCTGGTTTCGACTAGCACTGTGTACTAAATATCTACTAAGTGTTCTGTGGTCATTTCATTATGGAATAATGCTACACATTCTCGTTGGTTTATCAATTAGTTCACCGGTTTACAATTTTAACCCTAAAATATATAAAACTCAAATTCTTTAAATGTCTTAATTGACAGTTTTACCCTTCTTGTTAATACACAACCGGTGAACTAATCTGGATGTTTATCATTACTCTTTAATTATGAGTGATCTCTTGGATTTTCTTCTACTACTATAAACGAGTTGAAAGTTAGCTTAACGTGCCTAGTTAGTCACAACACTTCTGGTCTTTCACAACAACTGTTTACTTACTACCTCCTTCTCAAAAAGATGGTCTGGTTTTCTTTTTCCGTCCGTCTCAAAATATGGTCCAGTTTTTTTAAAAAGTAGTTGAAATACTAGTTCTCTCATATGCCCATATTTAATGTGCAAAGTTATCAAAAAAAATATAATTATTAAAGTGGAATAATTAATAAATGAAATAGTATATTTGGGAAATGATGTTAAAATTTACTTTTCAAATACTATTAAATATTTTTTCTTAATCTATGTGAAAATATGAATATGACCATCTTTTTAGAATGGAGGTTGTAGTTCATTATGCCAAAGTTTCCAAGAAAAAAGCAGAACAAGATGTTCACTATTTATTATAACTGACCATACATGCAGTTTTCATGAAATTATTACATATAAGTGGCGCTTATGACAGTACTGCATGGTACATGGCTAGGAATCTTCAGTCTTCTGGCCTTCAAGGAAGTGTGTATGCTGCAAAACAGATGAATCGTAAACGATTTATTAGAAGGATTAAGGGTTCGTCGCATGAGGGAACAAGATTAAAAAAGAATTAATACATGTTTAGTATACAGTACTAGACAGTATAATAAACTAGATTTTAAATAGTTGTGTTACAAAACGTGCCATAAATGAGTTACCTCCACACTTGTAACCAACGGGACGATCAGCAATATTGCACCGTTTTGGAATCGTAATGGCGATTTCTGGCTTGGCACCTGAACTTTTAACAGTATCAGAGAGCATAACTGCACATAGGCATTTCGGGTTCTTTCCCAAATTCTTCACCTGAACACAGCAACTGCTGGCGACAGGAGCATTTGCATCCTGCGCTGCAGATGCACACGGAATAAGTTTCATGGCTTCGGCGTTGGGAGATGAATTCCCACATTCGCCAGCTCCATATGCTCCATTCAAGCTGGCAAATGCAAGAATAGCAAGAACTCCCAAAATGTAAAACAACTTCATCTCTCTGTTTGTTTTCTTTTCTTTTCTCCTCTGCAATGAAATCGGACAAACTCTGCTGGGTTTTATACTCCTATTGGATCTTAACAGGAGTCCGGATCTGACTCGAAAATCCACAAAAGATTTGTAGTGCAGAAAGCACAAATGAAAGACTCCAAATTTTGTGTTGCACTAAGCAATCAAAAGTCCAATTTCTGGGTTGTGTCATGCTTGTAGAGGATCAAATTCAACTGCGCGTGCTTTTTTTCTTTTTAACATGGTATTAGAATTAGATCATCCTCTCACCAACCCTATCCACAATTTCTTATAATTAGTAGTGGGTTCTTTCTGCAAAAAGTGAGGGTTCAAAAATGAAAGAAACCAATGAGATAAAACCTGATGAGTTTGTCTATTCACCCAGTCACGTTCCTTGGACCGAGCCATTTGGTGTCTGGTCCATACTGAGATTACCTGGAAATGTCAGAACCCCAAAGCCAATCCTAAATCCTCAAGTCAGAACCCCTATTCTCTTTTCCCTATTTTAGAGAATTTTCTATTTCCAACACCACTTTTCCCCCAGAAGAGAATTGACAAACTAATACGAAGGGAAAAGTACAGTCCTTCCTAATTTTTACAAAGGTGTGAAGGTTGGCCTGTAACCAGTCAAAATCAAGATTGGAATTGCCATTTAGAATATTTAAAGAAAGAAATCTTATTTGCCAATATTTAGGATACTTCATTGGATTCATATGATGTTGTCCTAACTCCTAAACAAATCAGCATCCCATTACCATAAAAGATCAAGAGAAACAAACGATCAATGGCTGAATAATAAATAAATGAACATGTATGTAATACAGATATACTTTTGTACGCAAACTTTCTGTAAGGAACAGTTCACTTCTCTGACTTTCTCGCTCTTCCACCTAACCTAAACAAATCCAAGGCCAAGGATTTTACCGCTCTAAGTGCTGTAACCTAGAGTCCTTGTGCGTGGAAGACGAGTCCTTCCCTTCAATGCTCAATCGAGATGTGCCTTCACATATTCTGTTAGAAGTTGAACCCATTCCTTCAAGAGTAGTACCAGAATTTTTTACCTTTGCATCGCCACCAAGATAATTATTCAGGACTCTTTTAACTCCTAAGCCACGCCGTGGAGGCCTGTTATAATTTGCATTGAGAAATGGAGTTTTCTCCCCTCTTGAAGGGCTAATCAGTGGCACAGGGGAGAAGTTCGGTGTGGCAAATGCTGATCTGTAGGGAGTGCCTGAGACTGGCACCGAATATGGAATTGAAACCCTTTTGTGAGCTATGACACTGACCTTAGGCACTGATGACAGTTTATCAGACTGCTTGGTCAGGTCATCCACATATAATAGATCGTCAATACGTGCTACAATATTGAACGCCAGGCTTTCCAAGACTCTCGAGTAGCTCTCCAAAATGGATTTTCCAACATCCTAGAGAGTTTCAAAATAGTCAAATCATATTAATGAAAGCATACAACAAAAGGAAGGAGGCGTTTTAACAAATGGTATATGCAAAGAGTCGGTGTATGTAAGAACCTTGTTGCACTGTATTTTACTTGTATCAAGTGTTGTCTGGGTCAGGGCCGGGAACCGCTGCTTCAAGCATAGCAGAAGGCTTTCAGCTCTTTCTGCAAGCAATTCCCTCTTATCTCCATCTACCATTAGATCCTTGACCATCTCCCAGGAGGATTTGGCAGTAGAACGGTTTGGATTAGCAGAGGGTCTTGGATGAAGCCTTCTATGCCACACATATATCGATGCCTCCACCCGGTTTGCTATCTCCAAAGCAACATGTTCAGATGATAGATCAAGGCAATCAAGCAAGCACTCTGACGAGAAATGTTCTGAAGTGATGTACCGATAGATGACATCCCCTAAGCAGGCTCTTCCATTCTAAAATTTGAAAAGAGCATCTATGACGTTAATTGACATGTCATGAAATGTAAAGGACTAAGAATATAGTGAGTTCGGGGTAAATCCTATTTCTTTTATAATTGAGCACATAAGCCCCGAAAATTTCATTCTAGCTTTAGAAACATGGTTCTGATCATTAGGCATAGCGAAAAATTGTGGCAAGAATGAGTTTGAATGTTAATTAATGAAAACTTAAAAGACAACATACAAAACATGCGAATAATGATCTCCAACTAGATGTATGGTGGCATTATCCCGCCATACGCACACGTGGCGGAATAATTGCATCTGGCGGGAGATTATTTTTACAAAACCTGGTAACAAACTTGAAGCCAGCAGCACTGGAATTTTTTTTTCTTTTTTTTTTTTTTTTTTGTG
>CAVNYN010251832.1:0-13100 GCA_963692815.1 Nyctanthes arbor-tristis
TTGTGGTTAATAGAATGCCTCCTCGAATTCTTCACATATTTTGTGGTTAATACATGCCTTATGGAATTGGCTGGAGAAGACTTCGAAGTCATTCTAAGCATATGACAAAAGAGTCCCACCATTCATATTGCGGAAATCAATTTGATGAAAGGAAATTAAGCTATCAAGTTGTAAAAGGTGATAGCTACATTAATTGGTACATTCTTGTTGATAAATCTAATTAACACAGCCATGCAAAATGTCAAGTGGAAATATGACTTGAATTATACACACACAATAATTATTGATCCCAATAATTACTGCTTATAGTAGATGATATTATCCCATTGAAATTATTATGGTTCATTTTGAATAAACCAATTAATTAGTATAGCAGACAAGTCCTTTCCGTAAACAAAGATAAAAAGGATTTTTATTTTTATTTATTATTATTATTATTATTATTATTTTGAAGTGAGATAACAAGGATTTTTGAGGTTCCATGAATTGAGAAGATCATTAGACGTTCTTCCATTCCCCAAAGCCACTACTTCTGAGGCTATATTTGGAGGTTCCGTGCTAGGTGCTGGCTATATTTGTATGTATGCATGCTACAATTAGATAAATAAATCAATGTGTTCAGATATATTTATATTGTTAATATGCTTATTGTTAGTGTATACTTACTGGGCAGGCCAGTCATGAGGCGAGTGAGGCCGGCCCCTCAAGCCCAAAATATTTAAGGGCATATTATAATTTGTTATACCAAGCCCAAATATTGAAAAGCCCTTTTTTTGTGTTTTTGAATTCGTGGCCCAAGTATCAACAATTCAACACGAAGTCACGAACCTCAATCTTCATTAATAGCAATAGCCGTTGCTTCTCGTTTCTCTTACTGCTCTCCGTCCAGCCTTCTAAGTTCCGAGTTTCGACCAATACAGCAGCTCCATGACTCCATCATCCGGTGAAATCGGGTAAGCTTTCATAACTTCATTGCTCTTAACCCTAAATCCTAATTGCTAAATTTCGATTGCTCTCAATTCTCAAATATCAATTGCATTTTTTCTTGGCTGCCCTACACTCTACAAATATCATTCAATTTCAATTTTTCATGGTTTCTGGGCTCCCAACTGGCAGTTCTGCACTTCTGCAACTCGGGTACTCTCTCTGCCAGTCAGAGCAAGGGTGAAAAGCCGACATGTAATTGATGGATATTTTATTTTTAAAAATTTTTTTCCCTTTAAATCGAAGATTTTGAGTTTCATGTTAATGGGACATGGACTTTAGGAATTAGGAATTTAGGATGATTAATTGCTATTATCTATTTATCTGAGTTACTGAGTAATAGAATAAAGCACTAATTTCTACACTATTTGTTAGATTCAGTAGAGAAACTAAGAAAATAAGTGCATTGCTCATTTTACTGATAAGATTGAAGTTCTCCAGTAAGGCCCTAGCTTCAATTGGTCCATTCATTTGATTTTGATATTTTAAGATAGTTCTGACAGTGAGGATTACAATAGAATTTAACAAATGATTAGGAATTCTCGGTCAAGAATTTAGCAAATGATTTGGGAAATAAGAATTCTAGATTATGATTTGTGGAGTTAGCTAGAATTGGCTACTTATGAGACAATTTTCGGTTGCTGAATGTATTTTGAAGTTGAAATAAATGTATAATGTCAATATATTATATAGGAGAAGGAGAATTAGTATTACGGAATTATGGAATTAGGCATTAGACATTATGGAATTAGTGTGAAGCATATATTTTCAAGGTTCGAAATTGATTGAAGTAATATATGGAATTAAGCATTGTCGTGAATTGATTAATATGAACTTGTGGACTTACTAAAATGTCATTTTTTTTAAAACATACTAAAAGGTCATTTTTGGTTTTGCCCCTTTTTTTAATATTTGATATATTATTGTGTTTTTCATTTTATATATGTTTATTTAATGATAAAAGGATTCTTTTTTTTTTTTTTTTTGTGGTTATGTCGGGGGCCTATTTTAGGGAGGTCAACTTGGGCCCTAGAAATCACAGTGCTAGCCCTGTATATAAATGCTATATAAATTGTATTATTTTTCTCATACTTTAAGTGTTTTAAATATTTGATATTTGTGTATTAATTGAAATTTGTGTTTTGTGAAATAGATGAAGAAGATGAATAAAAATGGACACAATTCAACAAATTTTAAAAGAGAAATTAGAGCTCAAGAAATTTACCTGTCAAAAGTGAACTTTTCTTAGCGTAGGCAGGCTTTTTTTCAAATTGACGAGATGGATTTCAGAGATTATACTTGGCCTAATAAAACATTTGGAGGTTCAAAAGGAAAAAAAAGAAGGAAAAAAAAAGACTGGTGGATTCCTTCGAGACGTGAGTCGGTGGAGAAAATTGGGGCGAATTCGTTTTTGATCAAGTGACGTCATCTTTGACATTGAAAGAAATATTTTGTAATTTTTCTTTGAATTAATGGATAGCTAAATTTATATTTTCCAACACAAATGTACCATATATATTGTTTTTTTGTTACATATATGTAAACGATCAAATATTATAGTTAAACAGTCATTGAAAATATGACTTTGCGTATAAAAAGAGAATCCCACATTGGTTAATTAGTGAAAATAATTAATCCCACATTGGTTAATCCCACATTGGTTGAAGATTTATACTTATATTAAGTTACTTGGATAAGTGTTATGCATAATAAGACCTTACTACTGGGTTTTGAGTTTCCAAAAAGTCTTAAATTTTAATAGATCAGTATTGAAAAAAGTTTATTGTGAACCGATTAACCGTATCTGTCCTTATCCCATGTCGTCAAAATATTTTCTTGATTAATTCCAATATTTATAAATATTCAGAAAACCGAACCGGAAAAGCTAATGGTTGAAGCTCGTCGGACTGGTTTTAACTAAATAATTGAAATAAATTAATTTTTATAAAAAATAATGTGAAAAAAGAATATTCAATTTTGTAAGCTACCTAGAGAAGTAGCTTAATAGGACCTAACTTATGAGTCTTGAGCTTCTAAAAAATTTAAAATTTTAATAGATCATTAATGAAAAAAATCTATTGTGAACAGGTAAACCGTATCCATCTTTATCTCAAATAGTCGGATTTTTTTCCGGATTAGTTTCAGTATTCTTAATTTTTTCAATGTTTTCTTTAGCCTATTTAGACAATTTTTTATCTTCATTAATGAAAGATACATCATATCATAGGCAATACCTATATTGTTCTTAATTACACATACGCGATCTAATCAAATATTATAATTTAATGGTCATTGAAAATGAGACTTTTTGTGTATAGAAAATGAATCATATATTGGTTAATTAGTGAAAAGAATTAAGGAAGTATGCCTATATTAAGCTACTTGAATAAGTGCTATGCATAATAAAGCCTTAGTTTATGAGGCTTGAGTTTCCAAAAAATTAATAATCTTAATGGATTATTATTGAAAAAAGAATTTATTATGAACCTATGAATCGTATCCGTCTTTATCTTGCACTGTCAGATTGCTTTTCACATAGATTTCACTATTCACAAATTTTCTTTAATGTTTTCCTTTAGTTTAATTAGACTTTTTTTTTTTTAATCTCCATTAGTAAAAGATATCTACACGACGCTCTTCCGATCTATACATTGTTTTTCTTTACACACACATAAACTATTAAATATTATAACTTAAATCTTTTTTATATAATCATCTTTAATCTTCTCGAATTACTTATATTATCTCGCATTATCATCTTGTGCAACACACGTGTGAAATAACTAGTAATTTGTTATGAGAGAAATAAGAGTGTGGAAAATTTTGAATATACAGTGTCCAATACAATTTCTAGAAGGAGTGATGCCGCATATGACTAGTTATGCTGTGTGCGTTAGAGCAACTCCAATGCACAATCTTGGGCTATGGGTAGTGTAGAGGATAGATATAGAGAAACGATGATTAATTTAATTGAATGTGGATGGAAAGAATTGTAGGAAAAAGAGGGAAAAGTGAAAAAAAAGGAGAGATAAATAGAAATTCAATAATAATAATAATAAAATAGCTGTGGAAAAGGTGGAAATAAAGGTGTGTTTTTAGACCTTACCTGTGACACAATAAAGGAGAAGTGAGGAAAAAATGATATAAATGAGAGAAAAATGATTAATAGAAATAGAAAATTGGAGGAAAAATAGGAAACATATAGATCTAACAATTTATTTTGTGTCTCTCTTTCTTGATAGACATAGTCTAGAGACTTTGAGCATTGGAGATGCTTTTAGAACTGAGCCATTCATGTGTCATTGGAGATTCTGTAAGGACTTTGTCATTAGAAGTATTTTCTATTTAGGGTGTGTTTGATTATTAATATTTTCGAAGCCATGGAAAAATGCTCTCTTTCCACTTAAAAAAAAAGTCCTACTTCTTTATATTTGATTGAAATTTAATTTTTTGCATGAAAAACATTTTTCACCTTTCAATCACATGATGTGTGTGTGCGTGTGTTTTTTTTTCACTTTTTTCCACCGTACTTTCTAACAAACTTTCACTTTGAGTCAAACATGTTTGGTAATTAATTTTTTATGGAATTCAATTATTGATTCTTTAATTAACAGGAAAATGCTTTTACTTTTAGAAAAAAAAATGGAAAATACTAGAAAATTCCACACTTGCAAGGGGTAATTTGGTATTTTCATTCAAAAGGCACACTTAAAAGTTTTTTTTCTTAGGAGGTACTTAGGTATTTTTGTTTATGGCAATTATATTTCCACTATAAGATATTATACTCCCACCACATTTTAATCTCACCGCAAGTAAGAGTAAAAGTTGATCACTACACCATAATAAACTTACTTGTTAACCAATTATAAAATTAAATATTATAACAAAGATAAAAATTAAAATAGAATAAAGGGGTGGGGTGCATATATTAATCTCATCTGACACCACAACCCGCAGCCCTTCCGACCTCCTCTCTACCTTGCTGGTAGTGAAACCCACCTCCAAAATCATTGTAGTTTTCACGACGAGATTAATTTGCACATTATTGTGTCACTGCTTTAAATTAATTTTGAAACAATTAAAAGGAAAAAGGAAACAAATCTCTATCTACCTCTTCCTTTTGCCTGGTGGGGTGGGAAGTTGTTCAAATAGCCCAACTATAAGCAATTTTAAGAGATCAAAGCCGGTGGTACAGATCAAGAGAGTGCTAAAAGGAGAAGAACCGGAGGAAGAGGGGTCGCTTGGTTGGCGGTTGCAAGTGGTATTGCCTCAGAAACTGCCGCTTCCCGGGAATGATAATTAATTAATTAATTTATTGTTATTATTTTTTGGGAGAAGGCCGGGGATGATAAATTTATTGTAAGGTTTAAGATTTTTTTTTCTCAATCACCACTACCAAAGCAGAAGGGAGATCTTGGTTTAGCCATTAATCATTGAACCCTTAACTTGGTTTATCGATTGAATTAATTAGCAACAAAGCTGCCATTGTATGATTTCAAGAAAATCTAAAGATTCAAAATAATAGACGTCGAATGGTGTCTCTGATGATCCGCCAGAAAGTTTTGATGGATTCTAAGAACGGAAAATAAAAAAGAGAAAAGAGATGGATTTCTGTAGGGGGAAAATGTAAAAATAATAATGTATATTTAAATGAAGGTTAAATAGTGTAATTGTATTGAAGGGTATCTTAATAAATAAAAAAAAAAGTGTTTAATTTGTGGTGGGATAATAAAATCTTGTAGTGGTAATATAATTGCCCTTTTGTTTTTTAGGCTACAATTTGTGTTTGACGCTTTGTAGTGGGTAATGGTGGAGTCAGAAAATGATATAAGGGGTTGTCGATACTTAACGACCCTTAATCAAAACATTAAAAATTTTCAAAAGATTCTAAAATATTTTTTCCTAAAACGGAGGTAGTCGGAGAAGAGCGGAGCTAATCCCACCTCCACGCTGATAGTGGGGGAAATTGTAATTGATCAATTACATCAATGGTCCATGAATTTCAATTATTTTTACATTTGTATTAGTAATATTTTTATCACTTTCATAACTTGTCATTAATTATTAGTATTCCTTGCTTGAAATAATGGATTTTCATCCAAAACTTTTGTTAGCAAACTTTAAAAATGATGAGATCTGGCAAGTAATAACTACAATTATTGTCATCTTTTAATTGTGTACAATGCTTAGAGATTTTCTTAACAAAATATTTGGACAAAAGTTGTTTTTGAATAATACAAGATGATGATGTGCTACTGAATGGGAAGTTGAAAACAAAATATTGAGAGAAAATGTTGGGAAATAATTATTAGTGAATACAATCAATTAGACAGACCACTGATAAAAATGTTGATAATCTTGAATTTTCTATGGTAATATGTTTGATAATAGTTTTTTTGGGAATCCTTAGGTACGTTCTTTGGTACGTTAGATCGACTGTTTGTTTGTTGTCTAAATTGTTGATCAAGTTCAACAGTTATGCAATATAATCAAGATTATCACCACAATTTCGGAACAATCTTTTGTACTGTTGAATGCAATATAATCAAGATTATCACCACAATTTCGGAACAATCTTTTGTACAGCATTTTCTAATCTCCCTTCTTCCTAATCACAACTGGGCATTTTCTTCAACGTCTCTATCTTAATAAATGATAGTAATAGTAACTGAGAAGCAAGAGCATCATAAGTTGGAACAAAATTGACTGTAGATCCCATGGCAACTATAGATAAGGTATGAACGGTCAAGAATTAGGTGAGACGTCCAGCGGCTTAATCACAACACACGTCTGGTGGAAGATCGGGACTAGTCAAGAATTAGCATTGATGGACAGAATATTTTTTTCAAGAACTATTTTTAGTGCCACTAGAATTTAAGGGCATTACATACGTACGGTTTCAAAAAAATAAAGTAAAATAAATTTAAAAGGTGTTATAGTCTTTTGAACTAATTTAAAAATGTTATTATAAGATAGTTATATTGACACTATATTTTCTATTAATCACACTACATATTAATTGTATTGAAAGTCCTTAATATTTTAAAATTATAATATTTACATTCATAATCTTTAATCACATTTTTCATCTTCAATCTTTAACCGATTACTATATTTTATATTTTAGACACAAATTAGTTTCAAAAAATATGTTGATATAGGGTAAAAATTTTATTTACTGATCGTATTTTAAATAAGAAAAAAAATAAAAAAGCAATAAATTATTACTTTATTTAAAAGTAGGCTAATGTAGTTTTTCAAAAGAAATCGTCAATATCGGCATAAATGAAAAACTGATGATAAAAATATGAAACAAAAATACTTGGAAAGTAAATTATAACAATGCTTATATGTTAAGGACTATTATTTCAATTAAATTGTGGTGTAGAGTGTGAATATAATTGACTAATATATATATATATATATATATTTTTTTTTTTTTTGAAACGTAATTGGCCAATGTTATATTACACTAAAAAGTGAAATTTGAGGTTAGAATTACCAAATTTAAAAAGTTAGGGTTATATTAGTTAATGCACAAAAAGATGAAAAGTTAAATAGTTAAATTTTAATAATTTGGGATCATTGAAAAGTTAGGGAGTTAAAATTTACTAATTTGGGATCATTGGGGCTTAGTGTTGGAGGCTTTTTCTGAGAACTTGTGGAAGCAGAGTTGCATGCAACGTGGTTGACATGAGAGTTCAAGGCTCACCAGTTTTTACAAGCTTTCTATATTTGTTGAAATGGAGCTAGAAAATTCATTAACACTTGGTGAAAGATCAATATGATTCTTCATAGAACCAAATTCTGATGGAATTGTTCTAATGAGTCACGTAGAACAAAGAAACAGTCTTCCAGGTCCCTGAGATTCCAGATTGTTAAAGATATCAAACTCGCAAAGTTATTGCCTGAAAGGTCTTGTCTCTCCAAATACCGTAAGCTTCCAAGCTCTGCTCGTATTAATCCTAATAAAATTGGTTAACTAGCAGTGGAAGATAAATTCTATTCATCAATTAATAAAATTGTAGAGAAGATTCTAGTAAAACCATGAAATATATCCAAGTGACCTGACCTATACTTACTGGAAATATGGCTTGAAGTCTTAGACTTCATAGGCTTATATAATAAGGAAGAGGATGAGATATTATCTTCAAATAATTTGCAACCTTTATATATGAAGAAAAATTCCCTTTGCTTCAAATAGAAGTAAGCTGTTGGTGTATATTCTTTGAATCATGAAGTTTACATTATTATACAAATTTGTACTAAGAAATTTCATTTCATGGCCTCAAGGACACCCGAAGATCTAGGAAACCAACAGAGGCTCTGTTCTTGTGTGCTCTTCTCATTTTATCTATTTATGGCACACTTGAGAATTGATATTTTAGGTTCACGGGTATGGTGATCTTAAGAGGCATCAACTTTCCGATCTAATCCATAAACCAATTCTACAAGCCATTTAGGTCTTTCATATTTAAAGATGAAATGTCCTGCAATCAGACCAAACAACATTCCACATCCATACCCCATGAGAACAACTTGCCAGGTAACTCCTTCGAAAATGTTAGAATCATCATCTTCTTCAGGAGGTACTGGGGGCAAATCTTTGTCATCTCTACACAACTTTGTCAATGGGAACCCACATAAGTCTGTGTTGCCAACGTATGAACTGTTGTCAAATGTAAGAAGCTGTCCTTGCAAAGGTATGCGCCCAGTAAGATGATTGTAAGAAAGGTTCAAGACTGCCATAAATGTCAACCTCATTAGTTGCCACGGAATCTCCCCCACCAACTTATTGAGATCGGAGATCCAATGAATCAATTAAAGTTAAATTTTCGAGCAGTGAAGGGATATGACCTGTGAAGCTGTTATAGGATAAGTTCAGGGACCGTAGGAATTTAAGCTTTCCTATAGAATTTGGAATCTCTCCCCTGAATTTGTTTTTAGATAGATCAATGGAGGTGTAGATTTTCAGGACTCTCACTGACTGAAACTTAACCCCTTTCCTCACTATCGACAAAGAATCTCTATAAGATCCTATACCAATTTCCTTTTCAGTCTCATTGAACAAAGATGTGAATTGCACAAAGTATGTGCTAGGCAAAACTCCAGAGAATTCATTCTGAGATATGTCGAAAATTCGCAACTTGGGGAAGAAAACCCTTGGAGCCTTTGGAGGATGTATTGTACCATGGAATCTGTTGGACTTCAGTACAAGAACTCGAAGGTTTGGAAGACTCCCTGTCCAGAAGGGAAATGAGCCACTTATCTCGTTGTTTCCAATATCTAATACTTCAAGTAGCTGACATACAACCAAGGTCTGGGGCAATGTTCCTTTCAGTTGATTTCCATGTAAGTTGAAAGAACTCAGTTTACATCCACTGTTGCTGAAGTTTCCGATACACTCGAAAATTGATCCTTCCAGCATATTATTAGCCAGGTAAAGATATTCAAGGTTTCTAAAACTGCAAATCAGTGATGAGAAGTTGCCTGAAAGATAATTGGAGGCTAAGGAAAGACCCCATAATTGGCTAAGGTTAGAGATGGACTCCGGCAGATGTCCACTTAACCTATTGGCAGAGAGATCAAGAAGCTTCAGTAACTTCAAATCTCCAATACCTATTGGAACTTTTCCAGTAAGATTGTTGGAGGAAAGGTCCAGCAATGCAAGTTCTGTTAGATTCCCGATCTAGGAGGTATTGGACCCGAAATTAGATTTTCTGAAAGGTCTAGGCTAATCAAATTTTGCAAGCTACCAATTTCTGGTGGCAGGGATCCTGAAAATGAATTGTTGTAGAGAAATATATGATTGAGATTTGTCATATAGACAATACCAGATGGAATTAGATCGGCAGTGAAACTATTACTATGAATGCGCAAAATAGTTAGTTGACTCCAATTTGAGAAAAGATGAGGTGAGATATGACCTGAAAGATTATTGTAGGATATATCAAACCATGATAATTTGGTCAGATTTGTCAAAGGCAAAGGCAAGGATCCTGAAAGTGAATTCAAGGAGAGATCTATGTGAGTGAGGATTGTGCATAAGCCAAGCTCAATAGGAATAGTCGAATTCAGGTTATTGAAACTAAGGTCTAGTTTTTGAAGATTCTTTAGTTTGCCTAAAGAAGACGGGATCTTTCCTTGAAAAGAATTGTCAAAAATTTCAAGCACTTGTAAATTAGAGATGGCCACAAAAACATCAGGAACTGTACCTGAAAAGTTGTTTTTCGATAGACGAAGGACTTTCAACTTTGATAGCCTAGCAAGATTTGATGACAATGGCCCCTGTAATAGATTCTGTGTAAGGTTGAGGTATTCAAGCTTTAAAAGGTTTGTGTAAAATGATTCCGGGATTTGGCCAGCCAAATATGTTCCAGACAGATCAAGAAAAGTAAGGTTCCGACAACTGAGTATGAAATATGGGAATTCCAGTTTGGATTGTGAGAAAAACTGAAGTATCTCAACAAATGGAAGCTCGTGACTTTAGACCAACTAAAAGTCTTCAGAAAATTTAACCCGAAATTCAAGTACTGTAACTTCTGAAGATAACTAATTGTGTCTGGAACTCGACCACTGAGACTGTTTTTGTAGAAACTAAGGTACTGAACCTCACTCAAATTTCCAATCTCCTCTGGAATGATACCCTTCAAGAAATTGTTGCTGACATCCAAGAAAGAAAGCTTGGAAAGTCTTCCTATGTTAGATGGTATCGGCCCACTAAAATTGTTGTTCTTGAGGTTGAGACGTGTGAGATTTTGAAATGAACCAAAATCGAGTCGCTCAAGCGTGGCCGTGAGATTAGCATGAGACAGGTCTATCTCAGAAATCGACCCATCCGAGTTGCAGACAATGCCCTTCCATCTGCAAAGGTTCTTAGTATTTTTAAACTGCCATAAATGGAGAGAATAGTGAGATGATAAGGTATTTTTCCACCTCACTAGCGCCGCCGCTTCTGATCTTGCAGCATCGGAACAAATGTTAAGCAGAAGAAAAGACAGAAGAAGCAAATGTCCAGGAAAAATAAAGGGACTCTGGGATATTTTCATGTCTACCGGGTCGCTCAAGGTGATTCCTTTTTGTCTTGTGTTTCTTCTATACATATTTACCATTTCCAGGAATATATGAAGAACGGAAAACTCATGAAGTTCAGTACTATACAAATAAAAAATGAATACCTCAAGAAGCAGTTTATGGAAATTAAGACCACGAAACCTCTGAAAAGTCAGAGTAAATTGTCGAAATTAATGATACGTGTAAGGAAAAGCAATGTATTAGAAAAGAAATTGTATTGCATATTCTTATTCAAACACTTATTGGATTCATCTGATGGAGGAGAAGAACATTATGCAACCCGCCATAATTTATTGAAAAAAAAATACGATCTTGAGTGAAAACAATTTCTTATAGTGCTATAATTTTATCTCTTAGGAATTTTCTGCTAATGTCAAGATTGTGGAAATTAATGACAAACAAAAGACAACTACTTAGTTGTAAAGGCACTGCATTGCTTTAAAGTCAAGAACATGAACAAGTCTTATCAATAAACTATTTAGGTGTTGAATTTTTACTAGCGAAATGCTTATTTAATAGATGCATTTTTCATCCCTATCAACAGAAGTATGATAAAGAAAATAAAGGCTAAAAGGTTAATTTATTAGTTAAAGTAACTCAATTTCTTACAAACTCATCTTTTACTAAATGTCTAACCGATGTGCAATTTGTTTGTATAGTTTTCCCAATCTTTCCCCCTTTGAAGTGAAGTACCATATCATATTTTACCAAGTCTAACTCGAGATATGACACCAAATTCTGAAACCAACCTTTCAGTTGACAAATAAATTTTGGATGGGAAGGTCAAATGAATGAAGCGTCTGGAGTTGGCCAAATGAAGCCAGAGTCTTTCATTGAGATAAAATTGACTAATATGTGGAACTTGAATGTTTAGGGAATTAACAAAGGTACAAACTTACGTTCCATTTAATGCGAGGAAAACTTACAAAAAACCAAAAATCAAACGAAAAAGATAATTCTTCTTTAAGATATCAATCACATGCGGATAACTTCACTTCAACCTTTTAATAAGTTATTGAAATGTATATAATCAGTGTCATACTTGTTCTACATATTTCCTTTTTTTTTTTTTTTTTTTGAAGTAACTTGTTCTACATATTTCAATATTCATATAAAACTAGTACATTTTTACGTAGCTACATGCATGTAAGTGGGTGCTGTAATGACATAAAAACAAAATACATGTCTTCTCCACACCGAATTGAACAAAATTTTGTTTTGTGAATTTGTTGTATTATAACAAAGATAAGATGATTGAACAAAAGAGTCCTACCCAAAGTGAATATAAATGTAATTATGAAAGAATACAAATTGGATGACTAGCTTTATTCGTGATGATAATTCTTTACGTGTTTTGTGGTTGATGTTATTGCATGCCTTCTCTAGAGTTCAGGCGTCGGAATTGAATGAAGAAGACTTGGAAATCATTCCAAGTATCAAAACAAAAGATCTTGCCAGAATCATGTCATGGAAATCAATTTGATAAAAGCGAGACTAAGCTACAAATTTGCAGAATGTGATTTCCACCTGAATTTGTACCTTTTTGGTGATGAATCTAATTAATAAACACACACGTGTGTGTGCGTACACTTTTCCGGTAAGGACTTCATTAAACTAAGAAGACATATTTGAATTCATACTAGGAAGTTTAAACCCAGGGAAACTGAAGAAGTCATCACCGACTTCTTGAAGGCTCTGGAATTATCGAGATGTTTCATGAACATTCAAGAGAAGTGGCATGCAATATGCAAGAATAAAATAAAAGAAACATGGAAACAGCCGAGAAGATCCATTGCAGCCAACACGGTGGAATATTCTAGAGGAAATGGCTGCTGGCATCACCTACATGTGACAACTATAAATACGCCCTTAAGCATTACATGTTGTGTCTGTGAGTTGAGAGAATGAGTGCATGAAGTGAGTGGAAAGAATGAGTGCATGAGTTGTGTGAAGAAATGGAGGCGTGAGTTGGAGAGAAAATGGGTGAGTAGAGTGTGAGAGCGTAAGTGCAGATCGGAAGAGCGTCGGTAGGGAAAGAGTGT
>CAVNYN010251838.1:0-43357 GCA_963692815.1 Nyctanthes arbor-tristis
TGTGCGTGTTTATAATTTTTTAAGCTGACCCGCTGACCCCCCCCCCCCCCCAAAAAAAAAAAATGAGAGAGCTGCCTATTTATAGAAGGGAAGACCCAAATCGAGCCCAGCCTTGCAAGCGATCTTCCTTTCCAATCATGCACGCAAATTATCAAACTATCTTTCCCAAACCATCACCTATTCTCGTCCCTCAGTCATTATCGATCCTTATATCATATATCACAAACTGCTTTCCACCGGTTTGGTTTGAGCCAACACCATTTTGTTAACGGGTAAAGCGCAATACCAAACCGCTGGTTTGAAAAAATGGCTTCAGTTCAATTTTCTGGTTTGACGGTTTTTCTTTACAGCCCTAGAAGATTAAATTTTATACTCATAATAATTGACCATTTTATGCCGGTTTACTTTGATAATGACTCATCATTTATTATGTATTTTCTTTTTCTGGATCAAGAAATCAGTGGGGAAACCTGTGAACTGTCAAGGCTTTAGATTGGAGGGCAAAGTACTCAAGATTTTCCTTCAAGAAAGTGTAGTAACCTCAATCATATGTGATGGACATTACACATTTCATCTAAAGTATGTTCCAGCAGAAGGAAACTGATGGCCTCTTCAATACAAACCCGGTTGCAAGTTTAATGCATGATCCGGCCGATAACTGAACCAACCCTCCTGCTATCTCTCTCTCCAGTTTCACTTTGCCACTAACCTGTATTGAGCATTTCTTGCTTGCTCCGATACAGCTCGAGCCTTTTATATGCGTACACGAACTTGACATTAAGTACTCAACATATCTGGGACATGAGATCAAGGCCCTCAAGAATATCCATTCCCCGTTTTCTGCATTTTTTTCTTATGATTTGAAACACTGCACTGAGGACATACATATTCAAGACCATCTGTCTTTGCATAATCCTGCAGAAGTTCAAACAATGATGATCAAACCAGATGTTCTTCTGATGATTGAAAGATCTAACTAAAAGCTAATCAAAAGGCAATTCGCTACTTTGAAGGCACCCAAACCGGGCCTTCGGTCACATCCAAAATGGGCCCACTCCCCGCACATTCCACAATTGACCCAGTCTCCTGCAGCGCTACTGGTGAATGTTTAAAACAGCTCATGTTAGTATTCAAATCTTGAATTAGTATAATTCCATAGTATAATAGCACCAAAAGTCGACGGGATTGAAGGACCTGCGGCACAATAAGCAGCACTCTCCATCTACGTCATCATGAGCCAATTCATACTCCAAAAGGTAAGTTTCATAGTGTCTTTTAAGTGTATTTCCAACACCCTGGATAAATGTAAAACAAACTAATGAGACGGTAAAATAAAACCGCTGTTTCAAGAATGAAGAGTATCTATATTCTGTTTTATCAGATAACGGGCAAGAATCAAGCCCAAGACATTGCTCAGGATCATGCAAAAAGAAAGGATATTGTATATTTCCATGAAACATAGACACCAAGAGCAACTGAATATTGAACTAAAATGTAGTATACTCTAGTTTAAATCCATTGATGCACAGGAGGCTATTGTCCAGGTGTGAAAAACTGTAAGGTGGGCATCCAGAATTCACATTCACTTCCTGGGTCGCAATTCTCGTAAAATTAATCATTGCTTGTTTGGATGGGAGGACTGAATGGCAATGGGCGAAATTACTGAAGAAAGAAGCTAAAATTGCGTATATGTCACACCATGAGAACACATGACCCTGAAATGTCTACGCATTGCAGTAATAATAATAAAATGAACTAGCTGAGTTGCTGTGCATACAGTCATTCTATTGGTCACTGTGTGATTACGCATCTTTGAGAAAACCTGTCCCTTCCAATTGATGCCATTGCCAACATGAAAACCCCCTCTTGTGACCACCTGATTAAGATACACATTACAATTATCACCACACCATATAATAGGGTATACAAAATATATAAACAACTGATATTTTGCTCACAGACAAATCAGATGACATTGACTCACCTCTCTATACAAATTAAATAGATCAAGACGCTTTGCATTGAGTATAGCATCAGGGAACTCTGCAAGCCCGCCTTGAGGAATGAGACGAGTATGTCCTCGTAGTATCAAAAATTGCATTACATCCTTAAGAAACTCCTCCTTTTGTAGTTGCAAAAATGGAAACATTATGGGGGGAAATGAGGAAGAAGACTAAAAGAGAGCCGCAAGTTTACACGGTGTATAGAAATTTGAAAATAACACAAATAAAAGAAAAAGAAAGATCAAACTAATTAGCGAAGTTTTCTTTAATTCATCTTGAGATGAGATTATGCCATTTTTTCCCCGTTCTCAGTCTTGAGATTAAGCTAGAGATAAGTTTCATCTTTGACTATGCTAATTTGCAGACTGTGAAAACGTACCCAATGCCACAACAGTAAAGAATAGCTAATATTTTGTTATATAGTAACATATATGGTAGTGCTTTGAAAGGTGTGCCTAGGCTCGTAGTGTGTACTCCATGCCTCGCGCCTTACCGTGCATTGACTGGTGCACCTAGGCTCAAGGTATGGTTTCAATGCCTTTTCACCCCTTATGCTTTTTGGAACACTAAGAGCATTATTAGTGTTGGGGGAAAATGTAGGGAGGAATTCTCCAAATAAGGGGCCAAATCTGGCCCCCTCTTTTACATTTTTCAACCCACATATAGCTTTTTCCACCCCCAACATTATTTAGGTTTAGTGGAAGAAGTGGGAAAAACCCAAATATAGGTTTTCCTGCCAACACTAATCATGCTCTAATATATAGTCTACTCGTTAACAATTAATGCAAGATTAGTCTAATTTACAAGATTTCCACAGAATTTTAAACACATAGGTATATCCTAATTTAAATAGTCCTATGGAACTCAAGCAATCTCTTAAACCACATCTCCTAATTTTATGCAAACAAGTTGGAGTCAAATGCTTATGACCTATTCGTAAACTAGGCGTCTTCATCAGTGCCCACATAATTAGGCAAGCATGGCATAATCCATAAAGAAGACGTAATTCCCAGATGCAGTGGCAAATGTGATATGCAAGGAATTTTACCTCAGAGCACACATGTATTGGGTTTCTCCCGCAACCATGTTTCTTCAGAGGAAGAGGATTCAAAGAAATAATTTGCTTAGCCTGATATGTGCCGCCTGCCGTTGATTTCCTCTGGGTAACAGGAGTCACCCCGGCACCTCCATGTTTTGTAGAAGGAACGATCTGCAACTTAGCCTTGGTCTGGCTTCCATCATTTCCATCAGCCTCCGAAATTCCCGAAAAGGGCAGCATTTTCTGATGATGAATATGAGGAATTGGCCTCAAGGCAGCAACTTTAATCTTTTGCCTTGCAGGCACAAGAGGCACAGTGACCCCATTCACCAATTTAGTTTCCTTATTCTCATTGTCTTCCTTACCCACTGTTGCTTGATCTCCAGAAAAACCATTTTGAGAGCCAAAGCTTGATTCTAAGGATCTATTTCTGCTAGGAGGAGGTGGTCTCAACCAGATGGGTAGGCCGCTGACCTTTAGATTGTTCAAGTCACTATCCTTCCCTTGCTGCGTACAGAAGAAAAGAAGCCGATCTGCATCTTCTTTCTCAAACGAAGCTACGGCCAATCCCTGGACTCCAGCAACCCCAAGAGCAACTAAACTACGATATGAAACATCTGGTGCTAGTTGTCTTAAAACCTGAAATTACAGTCACCACAAAAGACAAGAAACATCAAATAAAAGGACAAATGAGATCACCATCATAGTAACAAAAAGGCTCCAATAGAAGGCCATATGAGAAACTCTAAACAGAAACACCACAAAAACCACACTTCAATAGAACCATAAATCCCTGTAAGAAAGAATGGTAAACCCCCAGCTAGAGAACCTTCAGTTCTCCAGTCAGGAGTTTCAAAAACTGAACTAAATCAGTTGGTAAAATCAGAAAATAGTAAAGTTGACTCCTAAAGATCAGGTTTGGACTTAGAGCAAGGGTTGGGATTTTCTGTTTTTGTCCACCTGAAACTGAAGCAACTAATTCGGTTTAACAAAATTTCAAAATCAATGTTCCTGAATTTGGCTCGAAATCAAAGCAACCAAAATCAGGTTGGATTATCCAGATTGGGCTCCCTACACACACATGTAATGAAAATGCTTGAACCAACACCTATAAGTCAACACAGTATTTTGTAATGAATTAAAGATAAACTTATTTAAGCAAGAATCTTCACTGCTAAATATGCTGACGCATCAACAATTTGCAAGACAATGGCGTGAATAATTTTGTAGTTGTGCCAAGTAATCTTAATAGAGGTAGCCTTGTGGTGACTGCAATTCTACGAAACGCCGTTGTCGGAGTAAATCATTTCAGGAAAAGAAATGAGAGAAATTAAGAGGGTGTTTGTTTCTCATTGAATTTATAAATTTACGATACAAATTGTAACTTTAATAAATTTCAACCATGGACTTGTTACACATAACATTCAATTTCAACTACATATTCCAACATATAAACTCTCCATTATGAAATTTAAAGGGAAACAAAAGCCACCAAAGCTTAGACAGGGTTCAGTGAGTCGATGACTTTGATTTTGGCTAATAGGCTCAATTATTTGAGCTTTTGATGTAAATTCTAATCCAAATAAATTTCATTCGGGTTTGACCGTTTCGATTTTGATACTGAACCTGTAAATCTACTTAAAATATAATAATGCACATTGAACAAAACAGATCCTAATCCAACCTGAACCATTTAGGTCAATTTGGTCAGATTTGGAGATTAAATGCCCATCTCTTGTTTGCACCACTTTGAAATGTATATAGAATTCCAAAAGTGTTGGGTTTACTCTACAAAATAGCAGCCAGTTCGGGTTCATTAAATTCTTACAAAATGTCCATTTAAAGTTTTGAACCCACGCAAAACGACATGAAAATCACATCCAACAGGTGTTACTAAGGAATTAATCTCATTGATCAATACATCTCATTGATCATGAAAAATACACATATCATGTCTAAATCATATAAAAGTACAGTTGCTAACGATAATTTTCAGGTCGATGCATTTACAATATCTATCACGTGATTTATAAGTACAGTAAGAAAATATGTTGTTAGTATTTGATTATTTAATGAATATATCATGATGATAGTACTAAATTTTAACGAAGATGAACTGAGAAGTAAAATGAAGATTCTAGAAGCATTTTAAGCAATATATAGAGTCCCAAATCATAGGAAGACAATTTACAGTTTATTAGGAAATAAGAAGCTTACAAATATTTCCTGCACGTTCCACTAATTTATTATGTTAATGAAAACATGTCTAATAACATAAAAAAATGTATCAATATTATTTTTAAACTAAAAGGAAAACTTGTTATTGTGCAAATTAAAAAGAATAAGTTCATTATGAACTTAAATCCTTTTAACTTTTATTTCGTCTGCATTATCAGAGTCAAAATAGAATAATACACAAGGCTTGTAAGAGCACTTATTTTGGACCGAAATTTTATCCATCCATTTTAGGGATAAGGCCTTTAGAAATGAAATAGAATGGATAAGTAAAGAGAGAACTAAACCCAGTTTATTTCAGGAAAGACCACAAAAATCATAGTGTAGAAGAAACTAAAAAATTTGACCTGTGAAGCCCATGTGGGAACCTTCATCGAAACTTCAAAAACTGCTGCGCCGCAAGCTATTGAGACTGATCTTCGAGGTTCTGAAAAGCATAGTTTTTTTTCCTCATAACTTGGCAGCGCGTGGATCAGCTGACTTTTCTCAATGATTTCACATTTTATATGATTTTCCAATAGCTGAAAAAGTAGACAAAAGACAGCGAAGTTCACGCAAAATAAAACGCGAACAGGGATTTCAAGGATTTTAAATAAATGGATATTCTTGGATGTGTGTGTGTGTGTGTGTGAGAGAGAGAGAGAGAGAGAGAGATGTATTACCTGGTCATCAAAGCATGCTTGTGCGCTTCCGGACACCAACAGAGAGATGTGAGCGGAACTGCTGGTTGACACATCACAGCGCATGGTGACGACACCACGAGAAAATGTGCCAGCCTGAAGTGGTGGCGGAACAGCACTGAATGACAACAAATGTTTACAGTAAACGTTATTCAACTAATGTAGCATCAACAGGGAGACATGCTTCAATTAAAATTCACAGCATGCAACCAAGAAAATTTAAAAAAAAAAAACAAAAAGGAAAAAGGTACTGAAAACATCTTAACAGATAGTAAGGATCAATTTGATCTAATGCCATACATCTGGCGGAATCAGATCTCACTTCTTTGCAAAAATGCAAGGATCTTTCACAAACAACCGTATATGGGGATTCTTTCACCATGCTGAGTGAGTGAAATTTTAATGATTTAACAGACCAAAAAGCTGTATAGGGGTAAACAGAACCTCACATGTAGCTATTATTCCTAAGCTTATTCAAGTATGAAAAAACAACAGATATATGCATACCTCACCCGGTTATGAAGTTTGCTGCTCCGCACCTGGATCAGTACCAAGGAAGCAAGTTATATTACTTAATCATGTAAAAGAAATGGACACCGCAAATGATTGAGAAATTGCAATGGACAAACATAAATTCGATTTCTTTTATTCCCCACTCCAGATGTAACAAAAAGGAGCGGAAAGGAAGGGATGGACTATTTAACGCCATACTTACTTCAATATTCAGCAATGAATTGAGGCCATCCTCCAGAGACCCCAATAAGCAAGAATCCTGGAAAGGCACGCCCCATGGCAGAATATCCAAGGGCTGACGTGTTAAAAGATTGTTAATGGACAATAACATGAAAGACACTGTAAAAGAATAGGTTGTATTACCAATGAACTTCCTACTCCACAGACAAGAAACCTTATGTTCACGTCATCATCATATATCTTCACTGCGGACAGGTCACCAGAGGCGCTCTCTTCATCATCCTCAGGACCCATCTCAGGTAAAGTTACGCTAATATTTGGAGGCTCCCCTAGAAGATTTGGACCCAGTTTATCATCAACTTTTTGGGTGTCACCCAAAAGGGCAGGGTTGTTTCGAACACAATGAAGCCTGTAGGAGGCATATGCAACCTGAAACGCATCCCAAGCATGACAGGATGAACTGCAATCCACAAAAGAAAGAGCTTTGAGTTCAGTTTTCTTCAAAATCCACAGAAGAAACAAGAACACATTGATATAACACAATGCATGTAGCCATTACTTTGATTAATGCCAGAGGGTGGTTGTTGTGTCCCAAAATCAGCTATGCTAAACTAAGACATTAAGTATACCCCAGTCATGGACACCATAAAATTAGACATAACATAATGATTGCGGCTGTACTTGATCCTATATAGTATTTTTACCCATTAGTTATAATAGAACCACCTTTTTCAGCCCCCACTCAACCCAACCTCCCCACACACAAAGAAAAAAAAAAAGAATCATTTAGTTTCTTCAGCAGCAGAATCAACATTGCCATCACCACATTCCTTCTCAGCTATGGGAGCAACAGGTTATTCGCCCCGTTCGCCCAACTCAAAAAGCTCTGTGGCACACTGTTTCTGAGCTCAGTGCTACAATTAGTTCTGGTGGTTGAGTTGATCAACGGAATCTAAGTGAATATTGTTAAATCTAATAAATATAGAAGCAAAACTTCGAATGAAGACTCTATCGTATAAGAGAATGGATCAAATTCTTCTCTTCTTCTCCTAGGAAGTCGTGAACTTAACCAGTCTGTGGGGCACAGTTCTACTAAGGCTGGTTTACAGCAGTACCATTATGATGGTTCATGGATTGGAAAGGCTCATAGACCACCTGGCATCAAGTTTGTGATCGGGTCAAGAGTCTTAACACCCCGCACTGAAAAAATCTGGTTGAATTTGCAAATACACACAGGTGGCTTCAAAATACTAAACCTTTACACAGAAAAAACGCCAAATTGGAATTACTTTCTAACACATGGATAAATTTCTTAAAAAGTAGATGGCAGACTAACCAGGAGACATAACTCAATGTTTTAGAAAGGAAAGTGACCATTTGGTAGCATGATGAATTTCAGTGATCAACATGAAGTTTCACCCAAACCAGAAGGGCAATGACCATCAGACTTTTGTGTCCCTCAACACATAACTCAAGATTTTGTGCAACTTAACAGGAAAACAAGTAATTACATATACTAAGATAACTAAGGAATTCACTAGTTCACCTACAGACCGATGATAGGCACACAAAGTGATATAACTCAATGGCCAATGCCTTAGAGAGCAAAGAGACTAGTCGGGAGCAAAATGCATTTAGGTGCAACAAGAACTTCGCGTAAAGTATAAAGACCGTTAGTGTTTCTTTCCCCTCAATATAAAATTGAAGATTGTTTGCAAATGAGATAGAAAGAGTCTAAAGTACCAAGATATTGAGGAGTTCAACAAAAGACGATGAATGAATGTAAGAAAAATAGCCATTATAATTGCCAATTTTATTTGTCAAGACAATACAGTTAATCTCTAAAGAGGTCAGCTTTAATTTATAAAGCCTGATCTACCAGCTCCAGAGCATGGACGCTCTTCCAAGATACAGTTTTCATGTTCGGTAGGTATCAAGTGGTGTATGCTACCAACATTCCTAGTGTCAAGGCAGTTGTTTGACAAAGTCATGTGATGTATCCTAATTTTAAATTTCTAATGCCTGAGGGAGAGACCTTAAGTAAGTTCCTCATATGTCATAATGTCATGCCCTATATAAAGTATAAAAACAAATAAAATATAGGAATGCAAAATGCTAAAGAGTTCAAAACAATATCTCTATTCTTCTGGAAAAACTGTTTGAAATGCAAAGCAGCCATTATATGTTGTGGATTATCACTTAGCGTCCGTGCTTCTTAGACTACCAGCATAAATGCGTTATACCAGAAAGAAATTGTGAGGAAGAAGAACTAAACTTTAAACAAATAAGATAAAGATATTGACTAGTACATTTATTCAAGCCCGTTGTTGGTTTGATACATAATACATTCAAAGAAAAAGTTAAGAATACCTCTGTATCACCAAGAATATTGCACGGCAAAAATGGCTAGCTGCATAAGGAGAAAAATTGTTGTTCCAATATATTACATAAGGGATTCCCTGCAAATATTAAAATTGGGATCAAGATGTAGGAACCTCATCCATGACCTTAATTCATAGAGGGCTTCTAAAGCTCGTATATCCGTTCTCCAAACATATTGCAAACTTATCAAATAGTGTATTGATATCTTTCATCTCTTACCTTAGACTGAAGTGCTTCTGCAAACATTTCACCATTTGGGAACTCCAGATAAACCTTCACAAACATTTCATCTCAAATCATTAATCATCAAAACATCAACAGAGTTAACGTACATTGATACATGATTGTATCAACCCCTGGAAGTAGAAACTGATGATGCAGGAAAGAAAAAATGCGTTTCTGCCACAAGCATGTTAACTTAGCGCACCTTGCTATTCCATTTCTATTTTTGAAATAGAAATAGGTCAAATTATTTTATCCAAATATTTCACGTGACCGAGAAAATGCTAAAACCTTCTCCATTATGCATTTCCACTCATCTATTTCTATTTCAAAAAGAAAAAGGGGAGCTAACATTGCTTTAAATAAGAAAGCCCTCTTCAATCATCCTTGTACAGTTTATGGTTTCACCAAAGATTTCAGCTTTGAAGTTTCTTTTACATGACAACAAAAGGAGTAAGGAAGTTTTCTTATCTATCTATAGGGATTCTAGTAATCTGTCAATAACACGTGATTTATATGCAAGACGGTCTCTTTTCATGACCTTAAAAAAATACAATATCCACTCTGCTACATTCAATTCAATTATCTGACTAGTCCTTATAGCATAAGTAAGCCCCATCCAGTTTCTGCAACACCATCAAGTTTCTCATTGTTGTTAACCGGCAATTAAATAAATGGTCTTCTTTCCCAAAGTACCTAGGTGGAAAGTAAGTTTAGTATTTTATACAAAATGCGTAGCACAGATACCAATTGCCACATTGAGATGGGACCAGTGTCATCGTGGCCGTCCACTACCCAATTTCCAGCAAAATTCTAAATCATTTCACCCTTCTTCCCACAGGGAATGTATTGAACAATCAGGAGTATCTTTTACAGAAGGTTCATTATCCCCCTCGGCCTTTGCCTTTAAATGAATAAAGGGTAATGGTACTGCATCCTGTGTTAAGACCTGACCCAGAGCTAATCATTTCTAAGATCTGCACTATATGCAAAGCTTCAAATCTTCATTCTAGAATCTCATCATTCTTCAGGGCAAAAAAAATAATAATAATAAAATCTTTCACCTATCTAGTTCTTTGCGAGATCACACGAAACAATGATGTTAGAACAGGAATGAGTATATATTTGATATTCTACAATCTATATATTACTAGCTTTGACACAAGATAGTGTAGTCCCACCCAAATATAGAAATTCTAATAACTTGTTCAGGTGCCACACTCTTTACCAACAACCACCAGTTCAGCCATGGTCTATGTGAATAACGACAACAAATAGGAGATGACATCAAATGAAGGCTGGTTTAGTTTTGCAAAATTTTGCTAACAAGCTTGCCAACTAGTCAAACTTCATTTTTAGCAACACGTCCCCGGGGCCAACCCCCCCCCCCGAAAAAAAAAAAAAAAATCGCTTCTAAAAATTACCCACACCTATATCTAATTATCAACCACACAATGGCTCAAAAAAAAAAAATATCACTCTTCAATTACAGGAAACACTTCTTGAAACAGCTACACTAAACAAGCCATAGAAAAAATAAACATAATAATTCTCAATTGAAATAACTTTGCTTGATTGGAGGACATTACAGTACGCACACATCGCAAACCAACACCCCCACCCCCACCCCCAAAAAAGGGAAAAAAATGCGCATCTTAAATACATGCATCAACTTGGAGAAGAAACAAACCAATTAACAAGTTAGTGAGAACAAATCACATACAGTTACGGGCAATGTGGCACTAAAGAGTCCAGACACAGCATCCGGAGAGGATAAATCAACCCCTCCCCATATAAGGGAGCCAGCTTCACCATTTGACAGCTGTTCCCCTTTTAAGTACACAAAATTTGGCTGCCATGAATCAACAACCTTTCGGAATTCTTCAATAGCTGGATTTTTCAATGTTTGGACCTGCATTGCAAGTAGTAATATAATAGCTACTACATAAACGCGAGCACAAATTCTTTAAAAACTTACATAAAGAAAGATTTTAAACAAACAGAAAGGAAAAATGAAGGAAATCCACACCTCTAAATGCCCTGAAGATACAACGTCAGCGAACGGGAACTTGGGCTTTTCATCTGCAGTATCCCTTTCTTGTTTATTTTCTGCAGTTCTTCCACAATAGACTGCAAGGAGATTACAGGTGCTCTTTGAAGCTCCTTGGGTGTGTAACATCCTAAAATTCGTTTCCTTTTCAACTAAATAGTAGAGCAAGTTCCACAAATTCTCAAATCATCAACTTCTCCACTTTAAAGATCCCAAAGTCAAGCATCCCTCACGGATTACACTTGAGGGATGGATGGCGGGCACTTAGGGCAGGGAGAAATCCATAAACAACGACAAAAACTAATGAGAGATGCTAGATTAGAAAACAACTGTTTCCCAGAGAAGATTACGGCTGGACGAAGTCCTAGGGATGGATCGGCCTCTTCCCCTGCAACTGATAATGATAACTCTGACCGATCTCAGCAATCAGAATGGGTTAGTCAAGAACAAAAAGGACAAACTTTTCTGAAACAAAATTACAAATTCAGGGGAGAAAAAAAAAATTCCTCGAGGAAATCACACACAAAACAAGCAAGAATGAAGAAACCAGATGAAATAGGAGGACAAAAACTCACCGCCCAGATTATGAAATTGAGCAACACCAACAACCCAGATGGCGAAACCAGTAGAGATCGCAAATCCGCACAAAAATAATTTTACATAGAGTCAAGAAACAGAAGCCCTAACTTCTCCCCTTAAAATCCACGCACCAATAAATAAATTAAACAAAAAGGAAAAAAGAAAAATAATAAAAGGAAAAGAACACCTGCGCGTTTTAGGAATCTTTGTTGATTTTTCTTTTGGATGAATTATGGAATACACTCATATTACAATGTGATCAAACGCCAACACCATTCAGAAAAATATGATTATAATTAGAAAGAACTACAATAATTAAATGTTTTTACGATTCACGGGTTAAATCGAATTTGTAATTTCTAGGATACTGTGTGTAGTTGTTTCAAATTATCCAAGTCAAACACAGTGACTATACCAAATTACAACACTTGTGTTAATTCTTGTGGTTGAAGAAAATCAAAACGAGAACATTAAACATTAAATTAAATAGAATAATAATTGAAATCCTCTGGGGTGCCCAGAAGATTTGAAAATTTTAAAATTTTGATATCTTTAATTTTCTCTTTTCTTTTTGGATCATCTCAAGGTGTAAAAACAGTTCCATAATTACTAATTAAAATTGAATTAAATTATTAACTAATCATGTTTTATGCACTATTTCTGGCAGTTGAGCTTAACTTAATGCAATTTAATTCTCGTGTTTCTTTCTTTAAAATCTGTGTTTTCACATGTTAATATTGGATCAAACATCCTGTTGGGATTATTTTTAGAAGGAGATGAACTCACATTACTTTCATAATCAAACACTACCATTATTCAAATAATTTTTTTTTTGCAAAAAATTCACCTGATATAACTTAAGTCATGTATATTTAATTCCTCTTAATCATATTACCCTTCTTATAATTTGTTTTTGAGTAACCATGGTCTTTAGCTCTTAAATATTGTCACCTTTTACACATTGATCTTAAAGATTGTCAGTTTAGTGATAAAATAGTGAAATCTTTAAGTTATACATTGTGTTTACCGGTTCTTTGGACAGGAAATATCTAGAATGGTTATGAAGTTTAATTTATTTTTCCATAGCTAAACTTGTTAAAGATCAATAAATGTATTTTTAAACTTAACTAGACGTTGAAATCAATACAATTGTATGTTTCGGGTAGATTTCTGTGTAATTTTCTTTTCTTTTAATATATATGTTTGGACCCAATTAAAAGCTTTTTTTTTTTTTTTTTTACAAAAGGGGATGGGAGGAGAGAAATTGTGGGGATGCGAACCTGGGTAATCCCGGTACCCAATTAAAAGATATTGCAATTAAAAAAAGAGTATTTATCAATTCTAAAATATTTTATTTTTATAACCTTTGAGGAGTAGATTGCACAAACTAAAAGATGAAGGACCAAAGACGAAATTATGGGAAGACTTTATTGGAGAAAAGTTAAATTCTAAGGACTCAAATTGACAAGTCTCAAAGCTCAAGGATGTATACACAAATTCAATATATATATATATATATATCTGCCAGATAGACGCCCAAGACTGTGATGGGCAATCGTCCAGCTTTGATTAGTCTATGTGTACAAAATTCATTTTACGCACTCATACAGAGCATATGTGTTAGTATAAATTTAAAAAATGACATGATATGTAAAGAAAATGAATCTTTCACATGAGAGTGTAAAAAATATTGTATCAATTGCAGAATCTCACAGCTTTACAGTAGTAGTTGCCCAATCCATATCCGCACCAAAATTGTAATTTTCTTATTAGTGTGTTTGATTTAAATTTTTGAGAATTTAGTTTATGAAAAAGTGATTTTGAGAGAATGTATGGTTAAATAGTAAGAAAAAATTACAAATTTATGTGTAAGACTATTTTAAATTTTTAATAAATAAATGTGTAGTTGAAAATGAGTTTAAGTGAGAATTGATTTTTTAAAATTTAAAAGAAACAAAGTCTTATTTCAATTTTTCTTGAATGAAAATCTTTTGGGGCAAAGTTGTACCTTTTTGAGAGGCTTTTTGAGGTAAAAATGATCTCCCGCCACCCGAGACACATATGGCGGTAGACAGCGGGAGATCAAGAATAAGGGTTTTACATAATCGAAGAAGATGAATCGAGCAAAGAAGAAGCCTCCGTCTTTGAATTCTCTCTAACCCAGGTTGTAACTTATAATTCTTGTTCTTTTCTCCCCCAGGATGTTAGACAAATTTTCCACGGAATGCAATGAAACTTATCATGTATCTTTAATTTCCGACTTTGATTTCAATGTCTAAGCGTGTTTTTTCTTCTTGAATGATTAGTGACCTTTCCTGTGTGATTTCTTTTTCTCTACGACCATATCCCACCCTCCTTTAAAAAAGACTATCTCTAACCCATCTCTATTTGCCATCTCAAAAATGGAGATGACTACAGTGAATCTCCAAATTGCTATAGTGAATATCCAAATTTGGAGATGATAGGAGTTAGAGATGTTTGTATTTTATGGAAATGTCATTCCATAAACTGCAGACTAATCTCTGGCCTTTTGTTAACTTTTTCGATGCTCAGATCTTTTTATATTTCTCGGTCATTTTAATTCTTATATTTTACTTGTTGCTTTTTTTAATCACCTCATATAATTTGGGTTTTCTCATTTGTGATTGCCATAATTTTTTTTATTTTATTTCATGTTTTTTAATAGAGTTGTTGTCATGCTTGGTACAACAGAAAAAAAGGATGGACTCGTGGAAATGAAGGATCACACCTTACATATTTTAATTAAGCTCGATAATTGACTTAATTACCTGTTTAATGACTCATTTATTCACTTAATTATGCTCAGTATATAATCTTTTTATTTGTGAAATACGTTAAGTAGTTGTAAATTATTAAGTCGAGTAGGAACTATAGATATTTGGATAAAATTTAGAGATTACGTGTTGAAGAAAGTGAAAATAAATAGAGATTGTAAATCTTTATTTTAGAGGATAGAGGAGGGGAAAATAGAGTTTTTGGTTAGAAATGGTCTAATGTTCGTCCATTGTTTTAGTTTTCCTCACATGTTTTGCTTTTGAGAGATATTACGAATAAGTTAGACATGATATATGATACTAGTATATTACCCGTGTGTTGCACGGGACCAAAAAAGACTATTTTTCTCTAAAAACGATTTAATCATAAATTATATATTTTCTAATCATTGATACTATAACGAAATCGGTTGATGGATGATGAATTAATATAATAAATTAGAATGAATATACTCGATGAATATATAAAAGAAGTTTTAATCAATGACATTGACGTTACAGTTAATAAAAATTTACATTTTAATGTTAAATGTAAATCTAATTCATCCTAAATTTCAAAAAACCTCTTTCAAGACTACATTAGTTGTGAACTTTCTCTCAACAGGGTCGTTATCACTAATCACAATCTTTGGTCCTTTGCGATTTGTAACTTTGGAGATAGCTACATGCAATTGTTCGTGACTAAACATTGGCTTTTCCAAAAGAAGTCCTGCGTTCGTTGAAATTTAAAAGGCAACCTAGTGTCAGACGCTGTCAATGTCATCTTTGGGATCAATGTCAATGTCAAAGCCTTCAACTTATCTGAATATTTCACGACGCTCTTCCGATCTCTCGACCCATTATTTTGAAGTCTCATTTTCTTAGTTAACTTTAAAACCTTACAATCATTCCATAAATACGATGAATTACCCGTGTGTTGCATGATATTAGAAAAGTAATTTTTTCTAAAACACTTTGTTTATCAATTTTAGGCACTTGCATAGATATTGCAAGTATACTCGAAAACCCAAACCTAATGGGGACCCGCATCGTTAAGAATGACCACAAACGGGGCGTCTGCTCGTACCCCCAATGCTTGGCAAGAGGGGACGGTTTTGCTTGCCGAGCCCCAAAACTCGTTTTATTAAAAATAATTTATTGTTATTTAATTTTAAAAACCATAAGTAATTTACATTGCCGTGATCCAAAACCTATAACTTTTTATAAGTAATCTCAAGCATACATCACTTAAGCTAACACATGACCTATTGAAAAAAAAAAGAAAGAAATTTGTAGAACGGGACGGGTTATGGGGATTTTTCCCGTCCTATCCCTACCCCCATTGTATTATCATCATGAGTTAATAAAAGTTAAACAGTCAAATTGCACTTTCTATTTCTAAAAGTTAATTTAATGAATTTGTTGGAGCATATTTTTAGAAATTTACCCTCTCAAGTAGAGAGCATGTTGAAATTAAAAAGTCTATTATATAGATGCTCTAAATCTTTGGTAGTGTGTGAGAAAAAAAGTTAATATGCCAAATATGTTTTACAACTACGTACATCATTCAACTTCTGTTACACAGAATCATCATATATTTTTTTAAATCATTTAGGCAATGCATGAAAATCATAATATACAAAATTTATTTTACAACTATGCATATCATTCAAATCATTATAAATATGAACCATAGTAAAAATAGCGTAACATATTATGATATAATTCACTTTCTTAGCCAACTTATTTTTACATGCATCGTTAAATGTTAATCTTAGAACCAATTAATTACAACTAAGTTAAATAGAAACTGGTCAGGAACTAATTAATAACGTATATGTTCATTTAGTTTCCAAGAAATAAAATAGAAAAATGAATAGAAAAATGAAAAACTTAGCCAGGTTTTCGTTAGTTTCCAATAAAAAAATTGTAAATATAAAAAAGAGCAATTTTAGGGAGACATGTAAAAGTGACATTAATAGGTAACATTCTTATGTAACATACATTCATTGGATGATGATCACATTGCTACTTTTCATTATCCAATACAAGTGTGCCACATAAAAATGTCACATATTAATGTCTATTTTTCATATCTCCCTAGAATTTTTGTATAAAAAAAGAATAAACATAAATTTTTCTAAAGCATAAGTAATGCTCCCTCCTTCTTGTAAAAAGACGGTCTCATATCATTCTTCACATAATTTAAGAAAGTCCAATTAATATTCTTAGAAGTAGAATTAATGAACATTTTTTCCAAACATACCCTTTATTCAATCGTTATTAATATGCTAACTTATTTCTTTCATGCATCGTAAAATGTTATTTTTAGAACCAATTAATTACAATTAAGTTAAATAGAAATTGGTTAGGAACTAATTAATAACGTGCATGTTTATTTAGTTTCCAAGAAATAAAATACAAATATAAAAAACTTAACCATTTTTTCATTAGCTTCCAATAAAAAAATTTGTAAATACAAAAAACTAATAACCATAAATTTTTCTCAAGCACAAATAATGCTCCCTTCATCTTGTAAAAACATAATCTCATATCATTCTTCACATAATTTAAAAAAGTCAATAATTAATATTCTTAGAAGTAGATTTTATGAACATTTTTTCTAATATACCCTTTGTTGATGCTAAATTCAGCTTTTGACTCAACAAACAAGATTTATATTTGTGGAAATTTGTATTCAAATTGGTATAGACAATAGATGCAGAGAAGGTAAGGAATGGTTGTAATTTTTTTAATAAATGAAAAATTAGATTGTATAGAAGACAAGAAGAATGAGAGTTTTGAGTGTCGAACCCTTTCCCATTTCTGTTTGCCTCTATTTATAGTATATATTTACTTGTTTGCATGGAATAATAATTGCACGTATTTAATATCGGACCCACAAGGATGAGGTGTCAAATCGGTAGGGGTTAATCCTTCACTTTTTTTACTAATGGTTATTTAAGCTAATCGTGAGGCAGGTAACCACTGTTTCGCATTTAATACTGACGTTCCATCAGCCGTACATGAAAAGATTTCCCACGTGAGTTCCGATATTGCTATCCAGTAGGCTAGCTTGTTAGGTCGTGGCACTACGTCGAGGTGTTATGAGCTCACTGTTTTGACGCCCAAACGTTCGAGTATGTAAAAGCGTTTGGAGAAGATGTTCGTCGTCAGGTCTCTGAATCAGTTCTCCAGGTTCTATAGTCATCAGGTTGCCAGGCCGTTGGGTTACGTGAGGTGCTTAAGGCCTGTTTCCAAGACCCTATACATGTTGACCTTTGACCCTCACTGACTCTTACGACTTGGTGGCTACAAAATGCCCCCTCAAGGTCGCTGTTCCTTGACCCAAAGTCAGCGGCCTTGAAGGTTAATTGGCGATTCTCTCGGAACTTTTTGCCGCTTGAAATCTGACTCTTTGAATTTCGAAAAAGGAGTTGAGGCCGTGCTCTTTGGCACGTGTCCATTGTTTAGTGGAATGGTGTGTTCAGAGGTTTTAAAAGCAATAATCATTACTCTGAATGTTACCTTTTAAGTTCCTAATATCCCATGCAGCCGTTGCCCTTCTATCTTCCAACAAAACTCTATTTATACCCCTCTCTTCTGGTGAATGATATAGGTGAAGGTGTGGCAGCAGACGTGGAATGGTCCATGGATAAGGAGACAGCGGGGACAACGCCAAATTCGGCGTTGGGAGTCCAGTTTAATTGGATAGATAATGAGAGTGAGGATGATGAAGAGGTGAGTTCCAGTATGAGGCCTCCAGCGGTGGTGACTCGCGATAAAGACTGGCCGTGAGTGTGCACACATATTCCTTCTAAAATAAAAGAGACTAACCTACATGTAGTAAGGCAGGATCACTGCGTTCCTGACCGCGTCGGGCTTTGGGTCCCCTATGAAGGAGAACAGGCTCATTACTCCCCAAGGGGTGCGTAGCAGTGAGCATCAGGATGTTTGAGGCTGGTTTCCACGTCCCACTTCCGCTGCTTGTCACTGGGCTATTGAGGTCCTGGGGATTGCCTCCTCTCAAATTATACCTGCGAGCTGGATGATGATCATTGGAGTTCTCACTTTGTGGCAGCACAAAAGATGGAGATATCTAAGTCCGGAGCATTTCAACTCGTACTACGTGCTGAGGGCTTCACCCTCTGAGAGAGGGTGGTTCTATTTAGTTGCACGGTTTAAAGCCGGGACCTTAAACCTCTGGGGAAATTTGGTGAGAGCGGCATCCAAAATCCGGCTCTAGTTGGAAAGAGAGCTGGTTTTGGTTAGGTGGCAAGTGGAGGAGTCCATTGAGTCTTGGCGATGATGACACGAGTATTACCACAAGCTACATGGAACCCAATAAGCATATTTTCGATAGAACTTCTTCCACGGGCTAACAGACTAACGTTTTAACTGTGGTGTTTTTCTTGTTAGGTATCGAGTGAGGTTGAGCACTATCTACGCTGTTTCTGAAGCAAGCTAAGGTCATAACCCAAACTCTAGAGCATCATCATCACGTCGCGGATCTGACGGATGAGGACTTCCTGATATGTACCGCCCTGTCTGTTCCCAGGTCTAAGCACATAACTAGGAATCCAAGCAACTGTAAGCTGTTCTTCCGTACCTCAATGCCCTGCTTTTTAGATATTCCTCAGTGTCCTGACACTTGTTTTTTTTCAGGGAATAAGTATCTTTCCAAGGGCCAAAAGTAGGCTATTCGAGAGGCAGAAGGGAAGAGAGTTGCATGGGAGAAGAGGAAAGCAGCGCGCGACAAAGCCAAAAAAATTAGGACCGCCGAATAGCTCAACGAGGCTTTGAGGAGGCAAGAGGAGAAAAAGAAAATGAGACACGACAAGGCCGCTGGGAAGAGGCCTATGACAGCTGATGAGGTGCCCGCCTCTGAACGACCTAGGAAAAGACAACTGGCCATCCAGGAGCCCATTGCTAGTCCTCCACCCACCCTTTCTGCCGCTCTTACTCCCATCGCTCCTCGTGAGGAGCGACCTCACAAAGGACCCGTCGATATTCTAGGTGAAGATCTTTATTTCCCAGCGGACCAAGCTAAGAGAGCTAAGGTAGAGAGATTTATCGGCAAAAAGTCGAAGGCGCTGCTCAAGTTCAACTTGGCTAGGAAGCCCTTCTCCGCTAGGGTCCCAAGGATGCCTGGGCCCATTACAGATGCCATGAGTAGTGTGGTACGGGGCTAGTTCAGGAAGTGGAAAGGTTTCGTAGCCAGCTCAATAATGGTTGAACTTCTGTAGGTGAGCACCGTGATGCGAGCCCGGCCGGCTATATTGGACAAACACGCCATGGCTCGTGTGGGGCGTTTCTTTGGGAGAATAGGAGACTCTCTGGCCAGGCAGCTGAGGAGAGTAAGGTCAAGGAGGAGGCAGAGTTGGCTCTTAGGGAGAAAGAATAGGAGCTGCATTTAGCCAGGAGAGAGTCAGCTGATCTGCGGACTGAACTCAAAGTCTGGAAGAAGAAGTACGAGGATCTGGTGACCTAGCTACTGATACAGAGTTCAAGCCATGAGCAGATCTTGAGAGAGGCTGAGAGAAGAGTCATTGCTAGCGAGCTCACTAGATATCAGGAGGAAGTTGCTAATTACAATGCCTCTGAGGAGTTCAAAAGTGCTAACGTTGGCATTTACTATGAGACGGCAAGGGAGATCCTGGGTGAGATTTTGAAGGAGCGTCCCGAGTGTGACCTAGCCTTCCTCAAGGAGTAGGTCACCAGATTGAAAGAGGAGTGTGGCTATGTCAGCTTTGACAACGAAGATGGGGAGGTCGAAATCATATCAAAGGCTCCTGCCCCTACTGAGCTGCCAAACCCTACAAGAGAAACCATGGAGGTCCCTACTACTGAGAGGGAGCGTGCGACCTCTACCGTAGGGGTTGAGTCCACTATTCTAGCTGGAGGGATCGTGGCCTCTTTCTCCGAAAGTCAAGCTTAGGAGTTTTTTGTATCCCAACTTCTTTTTCCTTTTTGTAATCTTCGATAAATGTAATGAAAATTTCTTAAAGAGTTAGCTCGCTTTATATATTGTCAAAGCAAAGTACCATACGTCATTCTTGCTTAATAGAGAACTCGTCTCTACTTATGTCTGTTTATTTTGGAATTCAAACATATCCTGTATCAAGTGTTAGGATGCTTTACTAATAAACTTGTCCTAGTCTCGGGTCCCTCCCCTATTATCATAGTAGACTGAGGATTCCTCTGAATTTGTTCCACCGGACAGACGGCTTGCTTTGATCCTTCAAGCTGGGAGTCCTTGGCAACTTGCCCCGAGTGTTGGATCGTTAAGCAGGAAGCTAGTCTGAACCTTGGTCGTGAATCCTCTTATTGAGCGCAGACCAAAAGCATGTTCTAGTCATGGTCAAGTGTTAAGTCGCTAGCTAGAAGCTTGTTTTGACTTAGATCGCAGACCTATATACCTGACCGAGGACTAAAAAATTTTGTTCTAGTCATTAAACGCGAATTCTTCGACTTGAGCGCAGACTAAAAACTTGTTCTAATCATGGTCAAGTGTTAGGTCGCTAGTTAGAAACTTGTTCCAACTTAGATCGCAGACCTGTATACTTGAGCGCGGACTAAAAGCTTGTTCTAGTCGTTGAGCACGAATTCTTCGACTTGAGCACAGACTAAAAGCTTGTTCTAGTCATGATCAAATGTTAAGTCGCTAGTTAGAAGCTTGTTCTAATTTAGATCGCAGACCTGTATATTTGAGCGAGGAGTAAAAGCTTGTTCTAGTCATTGAGCGCGAATTCCTTGACTTGAGCACATACTAAAAGCTTGTTTTAGTCATGGTCAAATGTTAGGTCACTACTTAGAAGCTTATTCTAAATTAGATCGCAGACCTGTATACTTGAGTATGGACTAAAAGCTTGTTCTAGTCGTTGATCTCAAATTCCTTGACTTGAGCGCGGACTAAAAGTTTGTTCTAGTTATGGTCAAATGTTAGGTCACTACTTAGAAGCTTGTTCTAAATTAGATCGCAGACCTGTATACTTAAGCGTAGACTAAAAGCTTGCTCTAGTCGTTGAGAGCGAATTCCTTGACTTGAGCGCGGACTAAAAGTTTGTTCTAGTCATAGTCAAGTGTTAGGTCGCTAGTTAGAAGCTTGTTCGAACATAGATCGCAGATTGTATGCTTGGCTGTTGCAGATTCGCCTTGTGTTCGCTTCAAGAGGGGGATGTTACATCGGAATAAACATTCATCTTTCAAATTAATTGTTGGATAGAAAAATTATGGCTGACGTATATAAGCGTATTAATTTTTAACCATGACCTGACAGCTGGTATACGGAAGATCTGAAAAAGTACAAAATGTAGAATTGATACCTAGCTTTCACCCCTTTTTTTCTTTCTATTTCCTTTGCATGGGTTGACCTCTATGACGAGGTGGGAGGAATATTCCCTCTTCAAGGGCTGGACGAAGAAGTTAGTCTGGCCTTACTGTTGTGCCTCACGTGCTGACACTTGGGTGTAGAGTTTAAAAGTGATGGATACTTCAGCCTGTTGACTCTAGGGTTGATTGTGCGAACTTCTATCAAGGTAGTTGTTTCTTCCACATAATCCAAGTTGCATTTCCTTGATGCCCGCTGGTCGCCTCAAACTATAGCCGTCCCATAGCAAGCTAGGAATTTTATGACGTAGCGGTAAATAGAGGTTACGACTCTGAGTTCGTACAAAATTGGGCGACCCAGAATGGCATTGTGGTTCGAAGGTACGTCTACTATAATGAAGTTTGCCATTATTCTCCTTTTGTAGGGCTCGTCCCCTAGTTTGACAAGGAGTGTGATCTGACCCTTTGCTTCTATATAGTCTCCAGTAAAACCCTAGAGTTTGGTACCGTATGGCCTTAAGCTCTTTGAGTCTATTTTCATTTGCTGGAAAGTCCGCCAATAAATGATGTTCACAGTGCTGCCATTATCCAACAAGGTCTTGTGAATTTTAACACCAGAGATGGCCATAGTGATGACCAGAGTGTCTGCATGAGGGTGTAACACTCCGTAAGCATTTTCGTTGCAGAAAGAGAATGAGTTGGCTCGAAAGACGGGAGGTTGTACTGTGAGCAAGTAGTAACAATTCTTGGCTTCTCTCACGAGACCTCGCCTCTGTCTCTTGGAACCCTCTATGCCATTATTTCAACTGGAGGTTGGTTTTATAAGAGCTGGGCGTTGAGGTCTGCATGGGGACGAGCTTGTCAGTCCTGCCCTGGGGATTGGCCACGTATTCGCTCATGTATCCCCGTTCAATTAGCTTCTCGATCTCTTGTTTGGGATGCCTGCAATCGTCCGTGTTGTGTCCCACACTTCGATGACATTTACAGTATCTGGACTTGTTAGCGTCCTTCAGCGGCTTCCTTAAGGGCCTTTACCTTGGGTAAAATTGGATCATTTTTCAAGATGTCAAAGATGTGTTCAACTGAGGCGTTGAGCATGGTGTAGTTGAATGAGCTGGAAGACTTCTCGCCACATCGCGGGTCCTTTTTTGCCTTCTGATCATTCCTTTCATCCTGTAGGTTTTTTTCGACTCATGAAGTTCCTGCAATGGATTCCTCGGCGCTAATGTACTCCTCAGCCCGCTTCAAAAGCTCCTTATAAGTGGGCAGGGAATCTTCGTGCATGGCCCACCAAAAGCGAGTGTCTTTGTAGAGGCCTGATTTGACCGCGATTAGAAGCGATTCTTTTGTCACTTTTTCCATAGTCATGACTTATTTATTGAAGCGATCCAAATAGCCTTTGAGTGGTTCTGATTTCCCTTTAATTGTCCCCAACATCTCCTTGGGATGGCCTTGGCCTTGGACCCCATCAATTGGGAAGCGAACTCGGAGGAGAGCTGCTTCCAACTATGCACAGACCCTGGGCCAAGTTGCCATACCAAGTCTGAGTGTTACCTTCCAAAGTAAGTGCAAAAGCTTTACACATGATGGCTCCTGTGGCGTTCTGCAACACCTTCCAGGACACGTATTAATGAAGGTGCGTGATTGGGTCTAATTCTCTGCAGTAGGTCCCTATCTGAGGGAGCTTTATTTTGGACAGCATGACGGATTCACAGATGAAGGGGTCAAAAGGGGATGGCCTTCTCCACAGGTCGTCCGCTACCTTCCCTTTGGAGTGTTTCTCTTCGAGGTCGCTCAACCATTTCCTCAGCTCGTGCAGCTCGTGAATCTGCTGAGGGGTGCTCATTGGCCTCGCAACATCTCTGGATGCGAGGTAGAAGCATGACTGTCATGGGTCATGGGCATAGGACCTCTCTCCTTTTGTCTTCGTTCGCTCAGTCGCATAGGTTCTGGCGATCTTGGACATCTGGGACCTTGCTGAGGGTGGGGCCCTAGCCTGGTAAACACACTGCTTCCGACTGTATTTCTCGCAGGAAGTGGTGCGGCTCTCGCGTTGGGAATTGGCTGACTGGAGTTTTGGGTTAGAGTGGAACTTAGCCTCCCCCTGACATGTTCTCTTTGAGGGTTAGCCCTTGCTGGAGACCTTTCGACGTTTTCGGCACGCCAAGAAGAGTTGCCACGAGAGGAGATCCCATCGTGCGCTGTTGAGAAGCTGGCGGGTTATGCTGTTACAACCGCCGGACTTATTTGGTGAGGTCTTCCACATGTCAGAATAGAGTTTCTGTCTCTATTGTAGCTGCCGTTGTAAACGGCCGGCACTGGCAGTGGCTTGGTTTTTTCCGAATCCAAGGGGCAGTCCGACATCATTGTTCTTGTCTTTTGACTCTCGGAGTGTCTTCCGCTCATTTAGTTTTGCCCGAAGTTAGATTTCACTGGGAGTTTACTTTACACAACTTTTTGTAAATTTCCCACAGATGACGCCAATTAGTTGATGCCAAATTCAACTTTCGACTCAACAAATATGATTTATATTCACGGAAAATTTATATTCAAATCGGTATAGGCAATCGATATAGAGAAAGTAATGAATGGTTGTAATCTTTTTAATAAATAGAAGACAAGAAGAATGAGAGTTTAAGGTATCCAACCCTTTCCCATTTCTGTTTGTCTCTATTTATAGTGTATATTTACTTATTTGTGTAGAATAATGATTGCATGTATTTATACCGGACCCACAAGGATGACGTAAGTGTCAAATCGGTTGGGGTTAATCTTTCACTTTCTTGACTAATTGTTGTTTAATCCATGCGTGGGGTAAGTAACCACCGTTTCGCATTTAAAGTTGGCGTCCCATTAGCAATACGTAATAAGATTTCTCACGTGGGTTCCCATGCTATCCAGTGGGGCTAGCTCGTTAGATCGTGGCGCTACGTGGTGGCGTTACGAGCTCGTTGTCTTGGCGCCCAGACGCTTGGGACCGTAAAAGCGCTTGGAGAAGATGTTCACCCTTAGGTCGCTGAATCAAATCTCCAGGTTCCCTGGTCGTCGGATCGCCAGGCCATTGGGTTAGGCGAAGCGCTTAAGGCCTGTTTCCAAGACCCTATATTGTTGACCTTTGACCCTCGCTGACTCTTGCAACCTGGCGGCTACACCCTTCATTTAATTGTTATTAATATGCTAACTTATTTTTTACATGCTTCGTTAAATGTTATTTTTAGAACCGATAATTAAGTTCAGAGGTGGCTCTGAAGATATGCAGGTGGTGCGATCGCACATGGTCTCAACATCTTAAGTGCACTAATTTTTTATTTTTTTTATATATAGGTGTGTAACATTAAAAGTTTTGAAAAACTTTTAGATTTTTATTTGTCAAAAAGTTAGACATTATTGAGACACATTTTTTAAAAACAGTTTTTTAAAAATTATTCAACTAAAAATTAGAATGTATTTTATTATTTAAAAAAAACAAGGCCTATATTTGAAATTTAGATTTACATAATCAAAATTTAAAAGCAAAATTATCATTATCATACCACTAAGTCAAAAATTTAAAAAGAAAAAAAAATGAAACGAGCACCAAAAAAATGATACTTTTATATGTGAAATAGATTTTTTTTTAAACGAAGTCCTTAGTTAAATGAAAAGAGACTATTTTAAAATGTCGCACAAGGCACTCAAAATTTCAGGGCATGCCCTGATTAAGTTAATAGAATTTGGTTAGGAACTAATTAATAGCGTGCATGTTCATTTAGTTTCCAAGAAATGAAATACAAAAGTAAGAAGCTTAACCATATTTTCATTAGTTTCCAATAAAAAATTTGTAAATATAAAAAAGAATAACCATAAATTTTTCTAAACCATAAATAATGCTCTCTCCATCCTATAAAAAATAGTCTCATATCATTCTTCACATAATTTAAGAAAGTCCAATTAATATTCTTAGAAATAGAATTTATGAATATTTTTCCTGATATACTCTTTATTTAATTGTTATTCAATTTTATTAGTTTTTATTTATTAATATTTATACATATTAAATAAGGACACATAAGAAAATTAAAAAACTACCTAATTAAAGTGGACAATAGTTTAGGACAAAAAAAATGAAAATGAGACCATTTTTATGGGACAAGGAAATATTCATTCTTTGAGAAAAAATGGCATGTTATTGAAAAATCAATATATAGAAGTATTAATGCAAAAAGTAATTATCAAATGCAACTTAATTTGTAACACATTATATTGTGAAGATGGCGTCATGTAATTATGATATACATAAATAAGTTAATTTATTTAAAATATGAATCATTCAACGTTATTTTTAAAATGGGTTGACTATATGTTGAATTCAAATTAGGTCAAGAGCTAATTGATAAGGGGTATTTTCCTAAGTTTTCAAAGCATAAAATACAAAAAAAGAAAAATTGTTTTCAAAAAATAATTCTAAATCCAAAAAAGAAATTAACCATAAATTTTGGTGGAACATAAGTAATAATAAATTTTAAAAAAAATTCTCTCAAAAAAATAAAAAATAAAAAACTCAAAGAAATGAATAAAAAAACTTTAAAAAAAATACACGGCAGCCTCACAGCCATTAAGTCATTATTATTTTTTTTTGAAGGAATTAATAGTCATTATTTGAATTGCCTTGGAAATGAAAAATGGTTATAAAGTGCCAATTAATACACGGTTGGTCACAATGCTTTACATGCAATTTTCCATTACCGAAGAAACACAAAAAAAAAAACAAAAAAAAAACAAAATTCCAGATTTGGCAAGTAAAATTTTACCTCCTAAAACCTAAAATAGACTATTCCACTTTAAGATATATATATATATATTGAAAGGTTTACTTTATTTAAGTTTTCTTATAAAGTTTATATTCATGTATAATGTGTACTTTATATTTATTTATTTATATTTTTTTTGAAGTACAATATTTATATTTTATTATTGTACTCAAAATTGAGAAATCGAAATTCTCAAACGTTGATGATGCACGAAAATAAGTTAAATTTATTTAATTTTAATTTTTTGTAAGATATCTAATTTTAAGTTGATTATATTATATTTTTAATTTATATTTTACAATTTATAGAAGTTTTTTGGGAGATTATATTCCTACCACAAAAATTTATTCCAACACTATATTTTAAACCATTTTCTTTATTTACTTAAATATCTATAGTTAAGATCATATTAATACCCACTATATTTTAAACCATTTTCTTTATTTACTTAAATATCTATACTTAAGATCATATTAATACCCACAGTTAAACTCAATCTCTTTTTGCCCCTTCCACCACAGCCATAATTATCTTTATTTGATTTTTTTAATAATTGTTATTCTTATCAATTCACTTTTTAGTAATCTCTTACCACAATTTTAATTAATTTACATTATGATGAAACTTTATATTTTAAATATTCATTTTCTTTACAGTTCCATTGTTAGCACCCAACTTTTAAGCATTGGTTGAATAATGATCTTAGCTTTTTTCTTTTTATTTTAATATGTCTCCTTTTGGATAAACTGATTTATAGATAAATTGTCGATAAATAAAATAATAATGAATCGTCTATTTTTTCCTTTTTTTCATTTGCAATTTTTTTATCTTTATATATTGATAAATGTAGTAAACTGTTTTAAGCATAAGGCAGCAAAAGATCAACACCATTGAGTACATAAATTTTTTTAATGAAAAACAAGTAGTTTTAAATCAATGACACATTTGTTATATGTAGTTGTATATTGTAGTACTTAAATTTATAATAATATAAAAAAATTACAATATTACTTAAGAACATGTGATTGAATTGAAATAAAAAATATAATAATAAATGAATGGTGCTAACGTAAAATCTAATTTCAATTTCGCAGGACTGAATTGTTCTAAATTAGAATTTTTGAAAATTCTATACATCTATATTTGAGTTATTTGAAAAGTTAGAATATTTCTGTTGCAAAAAAAGGTTGGAACATTTCTTATTCAATTTCAATTTTAAAACAAAAATATTCCAATCAAACAAATTAATTAAATCTAATTTGGAAAGTTATAGATGATTTAGGATTTTATTCAATTACGTTTAAGAGCTTTTTTTTTTTAAGGGAAATTATTAGCCTTTATAAGCTAAGACAAATCATGTCCCACGATCCCCGAAAGGAAAAAAGGACAAGAATCAATCCAAATACAAGAATGAGAAAAGGCTAAAGACTGGGTTGCAATGGTGTAGGCAGCCTTATTCGCCTCAGGACAAATAAAATTGCAAGGACTACAATCTAATATGCTAATATCGATCTAATCTTCCCATGTAGGAGATCAAATGGGTGGTTGTCAGAAGCTTTGAGTAAATGAGAAATAACCACCAAAAAGTCTGATTCTACCTCCTTGACTGTGAGTTGATGATCTCAGGCAAACATTAATCCTTCGAGAATAGCTAGGGTCTCCGCAAGCTCCACCGAAAGGCAACCACTCATAATCTTTTCCATGCACCCAACAACAACTTCAAATTCTCCCTAATAGGCGCACTCACACTAAAATATGAAAATCCCTTTTTCACTGAAGCATCAACAGTTAGTTTGAGTACCCCAGTAGATGGTTTCTTCCAATAAAGTTCTCAAACCATTGGATAAACTATTGGAAGGACGCCCCAGGCTACTATGAGTCCATTGGTTGCGTTCGTACCACAAAAACCACCAAATGTAACAAATTAGTTCAAGAGAAAAAGTATTGAACGACTCAAAAATGCTTGCCCATACATCAACAATCTCACCAATGTGCTTATAGTTACGCAACTTCCCCCATCAACTCAGAGCTCCCAGACTGCTTTGGCAAATGGACATGCAAATAAAAGGTGGTTGAGCGTTTCAAAAGAACCACACTGGTGACATGTACCTTTAATATTAAGACCTTGCCAGCGTAGACTCTCCAAAGTTGGTACAACATGATGGGACATCCGCCAAGCAAAAATTTTTACTTTAGAAGGAGCCTTAAGGCTCTATAATTTACCCCATGAGCCATGGTATCCTACACTCGGTGACTCATTCTTAAGACAATCCACCCTGACTAGTAATTTGTAACCACTTTTAACTGAGTAGACCCTATTGCCTTCATAGTGCCAAATAAGTTTATCAGCCCCAGTTCTGTGCCCTGCCGACAATGAAAGGATACAATCTCTGTCAGAAGGGTAAAAAAGTCTTCAATGCGATCAAGGTCCCAAGCACCTGAGGCTGAAATGAGAGTTACCACTTTACACCCGCCAGCCTTAGGATTGGTGATTAGACGAAATGGCCAACATTTAGGTAGCCAAAGATCACTACAGACGTCTACCGTTCTCCCGTCACCAATTCTCCAACGTAATCCCTTCTCTAGTAGTTCACTACCCCACACGATGCTTTACCACAATAATGAATCCCCACTCTTCTGGTTGGCTAGTAGAAAAGAAACAGAGGGGAAGTATTTACCTTTAAGCACGCACCGGAGCAACCAAAGTGTTAGGATGATTCCAAATCCGCCATGCTTATTTTGCTACCATAGCTTTATTGAAAGCATCATGGTCACCGAATCCAAGACCCCACATACTCTTAGCTCTGCACAGTGCTTGCCATTGAGTCCAATGAATCTTTTTAGTCTCAACATCTCCATTCCACCAAAATCTTGTAATAAGGGACTGAAAAGAGGCAATGGTGGAATCTGGAAGACGAAACAAACTCATTTGATAACTGGGGATCGTTTGGAGCACCGATTTTATCATGATTTCACCCCCCTCAGCTAACAGAAGGGCCTGCTTCCACCTGGCTATTCTTTTTTTGAATTGGTTTAACAAGTTGTCAAACAAACGTTTCTTATGTCTCCCAAACATAATAGGGAATCCAAGATAAATGACTTTGAACGTTCTGTCATTAACTCCAAGCAACCTCATAGTATTGTTCCGAGTAATTTCATCGACATTAAGAGTAAAGTAGCAAGACGATTTCTCATAATTCTCAATCTGGCCAGAGCAAAGACTATAAAGATGAAGAATTCCAATTAAAGCCTCCACGTCAGTTTGCTTTACCCGAACAAATATAAGAGAGTCATCAGCAAAAAATAAATGGCTCACGATGGGGGAATACCGAGAGCATTGGAAACCCATAAGGTCCCTATCATTCTTAGCCTCGTGAAGTAATCCCGACAGAGTCTCAGCCATCAGGATGAACAAATATGGAGAGAGAGGACATCCCTGCCGGAGTCCTCTAGACGCACAGAAGTTCCCCAATATCTGGCCATTCACTGAAATACCAAAGCCAACTGATGAAATACATTTGAATACATATGAACTTACATTGGTAGTTTTGCTATTTTAAATTAGTTCAAATTAATGTTCATGTTGAGAGCTTTGATTTAAGATCCAATTTATATATATTTTTAGTTACAGACAATGTAAAAGAAAAGAAAAGAAAGAAACAATTATGTTGTGCTAATATAAATTTTTGATGCGATTTTATATATTGATTATAACTAATTAATTTTATGACATCTATTTATATATAAAAGCACTTAAGTAAGTTTTCCTTTTTCCTGCACATTTTCTTGCGGTATCCTCTGTGGTAAGACTTTCTCGGTAATTTATTTTGATTTATTATTTTAAATTTTTTTCTTTTAATCTGAATCCTTATCTATTTTCCAATTGAATCCTTATCCTTCTCAAACTTTCTCTTTCCAACGACTCCTAACCTACATCTTCAATCGATTTAGTTTTATTTTTTATTTTAGTATTATTTTATTATTATTATTTTATTATTATTATTATTATTTTTTACCATAATCAATTCTTATTGCTTTCCCAACTCAAAGCATAAATTCTCAAACTTTCCTTTCCCAGCGATGACTATCCTATATAGAAACTTAATTTTAATAAATAATTTCGACTTACTATCATTTTATAGTATTTTTTTCCTTTTAAAGAATTTGACTTTTTGCTAGCAAACAAATAATGTTTTTTCAAAGATTGTAACAGAATATTTTTTTAGTTCTGGTCCGTTGTGTAAAATCAAATTGATAATTTGATGTCATTATTAATTAATGAATCAAAGTTATTGTTTCGAGGATAATCTCCCTTTAATATATATTTATCCTAAATGAAGTTTTTAACCTTCATACCGTACAATTCTGAAAAGTTTAAAATTGAATGGTTGAGTTTAATAATATAATATAAAATTATTGTTAATTTGGAGTTGCTTTGAATTATGAACTTAATTCGTACCAATCAACTATGCATTTTTGAATAATTGTTTTAACTACTTACTTGATAACATTTTAAGTTGTCATTAGCAGTCTTACCATATCTTTGCCAGTTAGATAGTTGCTACGTTATTGTCTTTAAAACTCATTTCTAGCCTCATTTTTTATAGTTATTGAATATCTCTTGGTGTATTAGTTTTTTTTTATTTAGACATTACAAGGGGAATGTAAGGAGGAGAACCGAACTATTAGCCAAGAGTGTAAACAATTAATAAGGATGTTATTAGAATACAAACGTCTTGACTCTTGGTGTATTAGTTATTCAGGCATGTACATGTTAAATCCACATTGCTGGACATTTTCTTTAATAAAGTGATCTTTCTTATTTGGCCTATAAACCTTCTTTTAATTATTTCGTCCAGATGAATATTTACTAATGGTAGGAATATAATATTGACATCCTTATTCTCTTATATACTTATAATGGCGACAGTTGACTCCACGTTTCTTTTACTCTAATTACGTATATTATTACGAGTGTGCTATTTATCTCTAGTCTAATTGGTATCACTATATTATGAGATAAATTAAGATGCATAAATACGTGGGAATTGTTATTTATTCAATGACCAATAAGAAAATAATAACTAGACCGGATATCAATCTCCGGTCTAGATAAATAGTATTATTTTATTGTTACTTATTCAACATTTGCTATATTATGAGATAAATAAAGCATATATAAAATCTTTGACGAGCTTGAATGGAGTCATTTGGATTGACTATTACTTTCAACTTTTTGAATTTTTGAAATAAATATTCACTTATTTTATTATTCTATTAAATTTAATTTCTTTTATATTAGAATTAGACTTCCCGTGCAACGTACGGATGTAGTACTAGTTTGTGTAAATTAATAATAGTATACTAATTAAAAATGTCTTTTTGTCGTGGATTTATAATGCGGTGTGGAAATAAAAATTCGTGGTGACAATATAATTGTCTTTTTGTCTTTTTCGGATACACTAGAGATACATGGAAGGGAGGGAAAAAGAAAATAGAAGAAGGGTTGATGTGGTCTGAACTTAAGACTTGTAATATGGAATGTGAGAAATCTATCCTCTGTAACACTTATTCGAACCACTTATAAAATTTAGTATTAGTAAATTAAAAACGATAAAACAATTTCTTAATAATTGTATATGTTAGTATTAATATAAAAGTCAAAATAAGTTACTTAAACATTATCAACATAACATTTATTATTACCAAACACATTATTTTAAAAATAGAGAGCACTTCTTAAAAATAATTTATCAAATAGTTAATGATTCTTTTAACTTGTCTAAATCTCTTTCGTAGAGATCATTGTACAACTCACAAGTGGATTGTCCTCCAATAATGTAGGTTGTCTATAATAATATCATGCTATGTGTACGTCTAGCTTGATAATCTCGCCAGACGTATGGTGTGAGATTAGGGGTGCGCATCGGCTTGAGCGGGTCGGGTTTGCTCTCGACCTGACAAGTAGTCGGGTTACAGTATTTGAAATCAAGCCGATCCGACTCGGCTCCCTGACTCAACCCAAGTCAACTCGGGTTGAGTTGGGTTTGCGGTTTGGGCCTGCCCGGTACCGGCCCAAAACCACAGCCATGCCCAATATTCACCAAAAAAATAAAAATAAAAACCAATTAGTTTTTTTTTTTTTTGCACGAATTGAAATTCAAACTTGATAAATGCCAATAAAAAAGAAAAGGGCATATGAAAGTAAAATCACACCCAAAAGTGATCTAAGTACACCAACTCAGGCACCAAAAAAATATTGTTGAGACTAAAATAAGGCAAATGACAAATGAAGAATCTTTGAACAAGGCAACAAACTAGTAGATATTAAACAAAAGTTATTCAATTGTCAAATGGCAAACATGATTTTAAAAAAAGAATTGGGTTGAACCCAATTGGGTAAATCTGGTCTAACCCGACTCTGGCTTTCCAGGTCAGGTTACACGGGTTCAACAGGTTGAACCCCCCAACCCGTAAACCTAGTCGACCGGAGTCGTGTTCCCCATTTACAGCACGGAATCCAACTTTAGGGATCAGATGGGTCGGCTTTTTGGGCTTCCGGATCCATTGCCGTCCCCTATGTGAGGTTATTATATTTCTTTTGACATCTACTCCTCCTTTCTTCAAGTAAAGCAAAAGTTGATTCCCTTTCTGCTATACCACTACCAAATTAGTGTTTAGTGGTTTTATGGCACTTCCTTACCATAATTCTCAAAAGCGTCAGAAAAATTTCAAACTAGCGTTAGTACTCTCTTTGATTAATTTGCAAACCATGACAACTAAATCATCTTGAAACATTTATTATGTTTGAAATTAACAAAGATATACTGCAAAAATGCATAGTGATTTGGGAACGATCCATAAAAAATCTCATATTGACAAAAAAAATCTACAAAATGATATTTCACATTAATAGAAAAGGAATCTGTATATATCACATGATAATATGGTACTCCGCCTATATCTATCTATATATATATATAATGAAAATGATTTCCCTCTCTCTCTCTCTCTCTCTCTCTGTTCTTTTTCTTTTTCTTCTTGTTTTTAAGGTAGGTATATAATTTTTATAAGATAACACTAATAATAAAGGAAATATCAATCTTATACACAACCATGGCTCAAAAGTCTAAAGGAAATTACGTGTTGAGCGTAGACGCTTTTAAATGCAGTAAAAACTACAACATGATAAAATTATTCCCATCTCAATTTTAGTCACGGAAAATATAGAATAAAATACAACAATATTCCCCAATTATTATTATCAAAAACTCTGAAACTTTTGCTGTACAATTTATTTATAAACTGATGAAAAATCAAAAAAAGGAGAAATTTATTCAGCTAGGCCAAAGAGAAAAAAACTCGATTCTTTTGCGACGAAATGGGATGGCGAGGCCGCTGCCGGAATTCCTCCAGCAAGCTGCTAGTCTCACAGCGGCCGCCGCTGTTCCGCTGCCGGAACGACTGAAGTACTTTTTTGGTAGAAGCTTCAATCTCCTCCATCTCATCCATATATATTTTCCTGTTCCGGCATTCCACGCTGCAAAAACCCTCTTCACCCTTGTATATATAAACCTCTTTATCAAGACTCAGCTTCTTGTTGCAGAGGAAACACCTCTTCAGGAAGCAAGAATCTGAAGAGGGTATCTGATTCAGATAAAAACTGGGTTTTTTTACAAGTATCGAACCCGAACCCGAACTCGAACTGAATAAGACATTGGGTGGTTCGTCATTGGAGATCTGGACGAGAACTTTCAAGCCTTTGTCTGGGTCTGAAGAAACTGCAATGGTGGGTCTTCTTTTCTTCCAGACAATTGATGATAGCATCTTCTTCTTCCTACTCTGGGACTCTGAGAGAGAGAGAGGGGGTGGGGGGGGTTGGAGAACGTGAGATGGAGAGAGATGGGGGATTAGTTTAGTGTCACTTGTGGGAACATAAATGGACAATTTATTTATAAATGTTTTTTATTCAACACGTGGGGGTATTTGGGCTGTTCTCCGAATACTATTTGAGAGTGATAAAAACAGTGGCAAGAAGTCTTACCGTGGCCACGTGAATATATATCTCCTTTGTGAGTTTGAAGATGTGTCTGGCAAAGTGGCATTTTATTAATAAAATTTAATAAATTGGAGATTGTAAACTGTTACATTTTTTAGTTGAATTTTAAAAAAATTATAATTTATTATTATTTTTTAAGATCCGGAAATTAAGAGAGGAGAGTGGAAATAAACTAGAGCTATGTGTGGTTTACACTTAGGATCTCTGATACGAAACGTAAGTATTTAATCATTGCGACACTTGTTTGGATTATTATAACTTAATTTTTGAACAACAGTAATAATAAAAATAAAAAGTAATAATTCAGTACTGTATAATATTTGATTAAAATAACAAGTAATGATTAAGTAACCGATAAAAAAAATTTGCATTCACCCATTTTGGATTTAAAGTCTTCTAATGATACTTAAAAAAATTATTTTTCTTTAAGTAACGGAACGATGATTTTTTTTGTTTATTATCTTTTAATTTAATTAGAAAGAAACGGCACTTTAAATTTTCTTTTTATATTTTTATAGCATGGTAGGGTAGGTGAAAATGTGAGTTTTTTGCAATAAAAATACCAAGTTCAAAAACTTAAGAATAAAGAATACATTGATCTGAAAGGTTAGGGTAGTTAGCACTAATTATTATAACTATAAAAATAATAATCGTGATATAAAGAAAATAAAGTAATAATAGGTTTCATTACATTAATGCATTCACAGTTGTAAAGCAATGGACGAGAATATTTTGCCTTGTATGCAAGAACTGGCAAAAATATTTGTTTGTGTGTTATTCATTGTTATCGAATCAATTGTCAGCTCGTCTGGATCTCTTTTTTGGATATTTTAATGAAACATGCCCAAATTAAATTCTTTCATGATATTTTAAAAAAAGAAAGAAAACAAACCATCTAGTGGACATTTGTTATGATGTTACCACATCAAGATTTTTCTCATCTAGGGCAATTAATTTCAGCGACTTGAGTTTTCTAAATGTTGTGAAATCTAGCTAATATATCCACACATTAAGAAATATAAATAAGACGAGGAGATACAAAAATGAACAAAAAGAACAGATGAAAAAGGAACGAAAAGTTACGTGGGCGAAAGGCATTAAATAAAAAGTAGTAGCTAGATATAGACAATTTGGAGAAAACCATCATAACCAGACAACCTAGCTCTTTAAACCACATTTGTCATCTGAAAATGTTTGAGCACCAGCAGTTAGGTGTCATTACCCTTAACGGTTTCATACAAATGATATGATATAACACTAACTGCTGATATGATTTGAGAGTGTGATGATATGTTAATATAATGTCATATCATTGTCTAATTACCGTTAAGGCACTAGACATATATAGTGCTTGAACGTTCCAATTTTTCAACTCCACGTATTTTGTCTCGATCTATCTCACTCTATAGTTTGCATCAGAGATAAGTACTGTTATTTATCACTATGAATGATAATCACTATTCATAGGTGGTATTAAATAACAAGTGTACTTAAATATATCACATGTCCTTACATTCTGTTTGATTTATCATTTCGTGCTACTATATTGATATATAGGATGATGATCATTACCAGTATTAATAACTAGCGTTATTCCCATTAGAGATGCTCTTAGTTGGATTTTTTCTTTTCATGTATGTCTTCTTCTTTAGCCCCCTTACTTGTAGTTCCCGAACCCCATGAAAAAGTTATAAAACCCTTATGATATGAAAGTATGAAACATATATATCAAGTAAAAAATGATCACTCTCATCGACACTTCAAAGTAAATAAACCCAAGTCAAATAAACAAATATGTTGTGGCACCAGAAATACCAAAATATACTACGGTGAATTCTATGCAATTACCTGAACTCTATGGCACATGCATGTGACTTGAGTGCTTTCTATTGGTTCCCAATTTCCCTATAAGAGCCTGATCAAGCTCTATAAAAAAAAATGTTAATGATTTCACTAAAAATATAAGAGATAACAACAGTTTTACTGGAAAGTGGAGCCTGATTTGGCTCTTGTATGGAGTCCGATCTGACTCTATAGAAAATACCATACCAACAAGAAGAAAGGTTGCAATAGTTAGGTTAGGACTTAGGAGCTCAACTTTTTCTTCAAAGCGTATGTACGTTATTCCCAAAAGTTGAATCCCGTAAAAAAAATATGTAATGGAGCTCTGTTAAGCGTTATACATAATAAAATAAAGGGTTAATTTCACAAATCGTCCCCAACCTCTGGGCTAAGAACCGGTTTCGTCCCCAACCTTTTTTAAGGCACCCTACAGCCCCCAACCTTTCAAAAATGCACACAAATCGCCCTCATGGATGATTTTTGTCCAAAAGTGCCGTTAAGTATGAGTTTGCCCTCCACACGAGTTTTAGGCTAAAGGGCATGAATGGAAAATCAGAAAATGACATTTTCCTTCCCTCCAATTTTCAACAGTAGATTACATATATATAAACCCATTCCCTCCCCAAAAATGAATCTCATATTAGAATACTTGTTTGACAATGGAGGAAGAGAGAGTTTGTAGATGTGGTGGGAGAATGCCACTACGGACATCATGGACCAATACTAATCCAGGAAGAAGATTCTTAGCATGTGAACATTCGGTAATGAGTTTCTTCTTCCCCTAAATCTAGATCTGAATTTTTTGTTGATTTGACTGTGAAATTTCATAGGGAATGAGTTGCCTTATGGTATGATCGATCCATGTGTGAACATTCAAAACAAATAATTCCGGGTCTACTAGCAAAGATGCACAGACTTGAGGCACAAATCCAAGATTTGGAAGAGGAGAATTTGAGATTGGAGACTAGGATAAGAAGGTTAGGGAGAGAAAACACTCTTCTGCAGATGGTAGAGGTGTGTACGAATCCCCATGCTTGAGGGCAGACGTTCTCTGATCTTAACAGTGATCGGCTTGTTTCTGATTTGGAAAATATTTTTTTAGAACTCACATGCTAATACAATGTAACGAATCCTATGTAAGATGATGTGTTTTGAAACATTGCTAAATGAAATCCAACATTCCATGTTTTGCTATGAAATGAATATTGCATATGTGTCTTCTGTGAAGAGAATGAGCTTGGGAGGGGATCTAGAAACCAAGTAAAGGTTAAGGATGGAACGTAAAAAAGAAATGAAACGTTGGGGACGAATGGTGCGAAACCTTTAAAAGGTTGGGGACCCATGCTGTCAAAATTCTGAAAGGTTGGGGACCTTTACTGCCAAACCTTTCAAAGGTTAGGGATGCGAGTAACACCTAACACTGATGCATTTCCCTACGTCAAGCAGATCTAAAACAGCTATGGTCAAGATCCAAAAACTCAAGATTAAGGCCACGTTACATTTCAACCATACACAATGGATATATGGTTCAATAAGCCTTTATAGTCAGCAAAACAATATACAAATCCACATCATCCTATGGTTATCAAAGCTAATATCACTTAAGCTTCATGAATTTACATACCAAATGCCTGGGCAATCATCCAAAAGAACAAAGCAAGGGTATAAAAACCACTGCCATAGTAAGTATCCAAAATAACAGATTAAATATACAAAAACCACCATCCTACACTCAAGCTATACTCTATACTATGCAGTGGTGCCCAAACAGTAACAAAATGGAAGTCGGCAGTGCCAAACTCAAGATTTTCCTTTGCTATGGCCTTTGGTGTTGCCTCCATTACTCCCAGCCAACAGTTCTCTGCACTGGGTTGTTCTCCTCGGCCACCGTATTTCACTTCCAATGCCACCAGAAGATGCACACTGTCGCCGGAGCTAGTTCTCGCCAGAAGGTTTGACAATAATATGGTAGGGGGTTCAACGTGGTGGAGATTAGGGATGATTGCCTTTGTGAGTTCCAAGGTGTATTTTTGAAGTCTTGTTCAGTTTGATTTATTGTTTATACCGTATTTATCCTTGGGGCTAAAATTCGCGTGGAGTGCAATCTCATACTTAACGGCAACTTTTGGACGGAAATCATCCACGGGGACGATTTGTGGGCATTTATGAAAGGTTGGGAGTTGTGGGGTGTCTTAAAAAAAATTAGGGACGAAACTAATTCTTAACCTAAAGGTTGGAGATGATTTGTGAAATTAACACTAAAATAAAAAAGTTAAAAATCAGCGGGCTATAAATTACCATAAGCTTGCCGTAAAATATTCTAAAAATCACCAACAGCATTAAGCGTGCGGAAATATTAATCGAGTTTCAACGCATTTATGAAAGGTTGGGAGTTGTGGGGTGTCTTAAAAAAAATTAGGGACGAAACTAATTCTTAACCTAAAAGTTGGAGATGATTTGTGAAATTAACACTAAAATAAAAAAGTTAAAAATCAGCGGGCTATAAATTACCATAAGCTTGCCGTAAAATATTCTAAAAATCACCAACAGCATTAAGCGTGCGGAAATATTAATCGAGTTTCAACGCATTTATGAAAGGTTGGGAGTTGTGGGGTGTCTTAAAAAAAATTAGGGACGAAACTAATTCTTAACCTAAAAGTTGGAGATGATTTGTGAAATTAACACTAAAATAAAAAAGTTAAAAATCAGCGGGCTATAAATTACCATAAGCTTGCCGTAAAATATTCTAAAAATCACCAACAGCATTAAGCGTGCGGAAATATTAATCGAGTTTCAACGCATTTATGAAAGGTTGGGAGTTGTGGGGTGTCTTAAAAAAAATTAGGGACGAAACTAATTCTTAACCTAAAGGTTGGAGATGATTTGTGAAATTAACACTAAAATAAAAAAGTTAAAAATCAGCGGGCTATAAATTACCATAAGCTTGCCGTAAAATATTCTAAAAATCACCAACAGCATTAAGCGTGCGGAAATATTAATCGAGTTTCAACGCGTTAAGTGGGTCCAATTACAAAAAGAAACATTTGAGCAATTTTTGATTTAAAACGTGAAAATCATGCATGGTAGTACCTAAAGGTAACCCTTCCCCTCTTACACTACATATCAAATAAATATAATAACACTGTATTATAATATGTAAGTACCCCCACCCCTACCCCGCGGGGACACGGTAAGCACATTTAAAAATATAAAAATTATTATAAAGTATTATCTACTTTCCATTTAAGTTATTATTAATCTACATTTTTATAATAATTAAACTATCACACATCTTGTTCTTTCCAATACTAAGTCACTACACGTGCTTTGTAAGTTGTATGTTATATTCTAATGCAAATGTATAAAAATTACTTTAAAAATAAAGTTAAGAAGTTTGTCAGACTCATGACATTTTTCTTTTCTTCTTCATTTGCTAATTAATTAATTCATATGTTGTAATAATAAACCTACTTGCCATAGAATGTGGCCACATGCATGTTTAAGCATTAATTTATATATTTCAACATGAGTAATATATAAATCAATTAAACATCTTGAGGTTGCAAAAATATAAATAATAAATAAACATACGTTTATTGAGAAATATATAACTTCTATAGTTAGAATTTGAATGGAAAATCCGTGGGAAAAAAAAGAATTTGAATAAAAAATTTATCAGTTAGATCAAAATAACTTTTTACAAAAAAATAAAAATAAAAATTTAAATACGTAAAGTTAAAAAAAAGGAAAAAGAGGACTTCTAATGTGAGGAGTTACAACATTTTTCCATGTTTAAATAGCTTTAATAGTGAATGTAAAAAAAGTTGCATGAAGGGTAAAAATGTGTGTGTGCGTGTGTATATATAACCTTAATATGAAAACATGTATTATACATTTTTTAAATTTCCTCACCACATCAAAATTCATCCTTATTCTTTTCTTTTTTCCCCTTATTTTCATTTCTTACTAGATTTTCATCCGTGCGTTGTACGAGTAATACTAAAACAAATTATATGTAATGGTTAATATGTAAAATTGAATAACGTATGATTATAGGTATTTGTCAACCACAATATTTTGTTATTTTGTCGTGGATTAATATTTGTTATATTAAATTAGATATGAAATGTAATTACGTGACCTTAACTTGTTTTGTTTTACCTAGTAACTATATTATAATAGACATTTTATAAACTTGAAAATGTTAATTATAAACTATTATAATAGACATTTCCAGCAGCCACTTGGCTGCTGTTTTTGGGGGGGAGGCGGGTCTCCCCTTGTTAAAAAGAATTTGAAAAAGAAAATATTTTTTTGAAAGAAAAATATTAAAATATTTAGATTTTTTGTATTTTATCATAATACCCCCGAGTTAACAACCAAAATAGACGGTTTCTGTCGTTAGGACCTTAGGTGTAATGATCTTAAAAGGTTGAGGACCCAGCCAAGGAAATATAAAAGTTAGGGACGTAATCCGTAAAAACGTGAAAGGTTAGGGACGCTAGGTGTAAAAAATCCATATATATAATATGTAATTTCTTATATATGTTCTTTCATGGGATTTTTTTCTTTTATATATACATATATGTGTAATTTCCACTATATATATCTTATTTTAATTAATTAATTAATTAATTAATTATTGGTAATGCTAGTTGCCATATAAGTAGGATATTTTCATGGTAGAATAATTAAATTTCTTTCCTTTTTCAAGACAAGAAATATGTTAGTAATTTATTCTGTTTCGTACTTTCTAATTTATTTTGTTCTGTACCCTACATGAAGGGTTTCAATTGTAACACAATATGAATTAAACTATTAATTATTGAGTTCTATATGTGAGAATGATTTTTCCTTTGTTCTAGCAATGAACAAAGTATATTGAACTTATCAAAAAGAGTTATTAACCCTTTTATGATGTTCACCGTCTTGTTAGTTCTTGCTTTCACATTTCAATTGGTTAAGGTTTTACTATAACTTATTAGATTGTGAAGTCGTGAAATTCTGGGTCAAGGGATTTCAATTAATCACTATACCGCGATTTTTAGCTGTTTTGAGTGGTGAATCAATTAATTATAGGTTTCACTGGCATTGCTCTAACGTAGTTCTCACCAATTTTTTTTTTTTTAATGAAAAATAGATTATAGTTTTCGAGATAATGAAAAAGAAGGCTATTGGAATGGGGCAAATACACTTTGGTGTGTTGAATGGACATGCAGAAATCTGTTCATGTGGAATTGTGGATGAAGGATTTGCTTTCTTTAGGAAAATAGTATCAAAACAACACATTAAACTTAACATTCATCGTCATGGTGCATTAGTGCATATGTTTTCTGACAATCGTATGCATAGACGAGCATACGATGGTATTAATATGCAAGGAACCTACCTGTTCCATATCACATCATATGGAGGACAATATAGACTTATATAAAGTAAACGCAACAATAAAGAGTTTAATCAGGTTATAAAAACAGATCAAGCTCTGTGTTTGAAGCTAGATCACTAATTACAGAGGGCGATGTGTATTTTAAAATACACATGGCCCCTGTAATTGATAGTCAGACTCTAAACTCAGAACCCGATCTGTTTCAATAGAAAATTTAATAAAGAGTTGAACGATTTAGCAATGGCTTCTCTTGGGAAATTGGGTGGTTTATCCTTGGGTGACTACCAGCTCATGCATAATCATTTAAAGGATCGAGGTTGTCAACGTAGGGCCAAACGTGTGATGGACAAGATGGATAGAAGACAAAAGCCAACTAGTCCTAGTATTAGTGACTATTCGGGAAAGATTTACTGTATACGATAAATCGACTTCATGTTACAGGTTTTTGACTAGTCATTCGGATGGACGAAAAAAATAAAATAAAATAAAAAATTGTAAGATGAAACTATTATATATGTTAAAAATGTTTTTGTCATTGTAATTAAGTACTGCATGCATGAGAAGAAAATTAGAAAAAGAGTAGGAATTCTTGAATCCTTTCCCTTAGATCCAGCTTAATGGCTAAACTAGCTAGCCTTGCCAAAGTTCTCGTGGCGGAATTAGGACCTATATATATTTTCCTAATCTCTCAAAATCCCAATTAATTGATTGTACACGGTATTCAATGCCAAATTGACCCACATTCTATTTCTGCTCAATGCGTTTGTGACTCTATTAATTGTATGCAGATAGGGGTGGGCAATTGGTTGGTCGGTTCGGTTTCACTCCTGAAACCAAAATTGAACCGACCTTGGTCGGTTTCCAAACTGACAAACCAATTTCAGTTCGTTGGTTTGGTCATTTTAACCGACCATTTAGCTTATTTTTTTTTTAAGAAAAACTGACCTTGGTTGGTTGTTGCGGTCTTGCCTAGTCCTATATGCAGATGGTAAAGGACAATGTCATATTAATTGTAATCATTCACTAACACCAACCACCATTTTTGTCTCATATTCAACCCTTTATACGTAAAGAAATGTTTGAGATTTTTGGTTGGTATAAATCTCACAATTACCCCCGTATAGATAGTTTATGCAATTAACACCGAGCCTTGGGCGGGTCAGCTTAGGTTTGGCCGAAACCCAAGACCAACTCAGTTTGGCGATTTGGAAAATAGACCCCAAAACTAATGCGAGTCGAGCCAGGGTCCATTGGGTTAGTCAGTTCTCATAAGTTCAGTCGGTTTTTTTTG
>CAVNYN010251843.1:3275-19413 GCA_963692815.1 Nyctanthes arbor-tristis
CAAAAAAAAAAACCCCACCCCACCAAAAAAAAAAAAAAAAAGAGAGAAAAAGAAAAAAAGAAAAGAAAAGAAAAATGACATGAGTGCACTTCTGTAATGATAATGATGGATTCATAGTTGTTTAAAGCCTCTACCCTTCATTTTGGTACTTCTTCCTTTCCTGAAGTGTCAAGCCAATATTAGAATGTAAGCTAGTTCTTCAATGCCTTTTCATGTGATTGTGCTGATTTTTGTGATAATCTTTGGTTTGAAGATTGTCATTTTAATTCTCCTAAAAAATTACATCCATCTTTTGAACTGTTGAAGAGGGTTCCTTTTTGAAGTGTGAGGCCTCGCACCAGTATACCATCTTTTGTTGAGGGTGAGTGTGCTTGCTTGTGCTGGCGCAAAGGCAAAACAAGCCAGGACCAAGATACAACATTGTGCCCGACATTGTGCCCACAATGCTTACTAGCGTGCGGGCACACAGTTAATTATATTAAGCTCCAACTGGTTGCCTTCCTACGCTTTATACTTGCTGCCCCTTTAATTTCACTCAAAACCAATTGTCACAAACTTGAAGTTTCACTTCGACACTCCATCGTCCAATATACTTCTTTGATGCTTGATCACAAAAGCATCATTCTGAAATGTACGAAAAGACGATATATTCACATGACACAATGCTAAATAGGCCATTATGTTCAAGATGATCCTTTCAAGCACAGTAGCATTTTTCAACAGAAACTCTGTAATGGAAGTATTGAGCAGTTATCTGCATACCATTTAATCTTCACTGTTCTTAGATGCAGTGGAAACGAATCAGGGAAATCTATTTGCAATTTGAAGTAATCTTTAGTTTTGGCAACATGAGATTCTTGGCCCTGAGCATGATCTTCCTGTAAAGAATATTCTCATGTATGCCTGTGAAAAACATAAATATAAATATCGAATCAAAATAAATTTACATTAACCAGACCTCACAAAATTCAATATCAGTCTTTTGTGTGGCTAAAGTAGCGGCATTTGGTGTAAGTCTGAGAAGAAGATTCATGATTCCAGCCAGACAATCATTTTCAAGGAGAGTATCTAGTGTTAAACATTTCACATTTAACAAAGGGGAAGGCAAATCTGTCTTTTTCGTCTTTGCCAGCACCTATTACAAAATGTACAGACAATTATGCATTAGATAATATAAGTGGATCAATGTTGCAAATACCACGGCCACGATTACAACCATCTAGGTTTCACCTAATCTGGACAAAAGACTAAGGCTATGAACACATCAAGATTCAACCCATGGATATGAAGCTGGTTCTAGTTTTACATATCAAAACCGGGTAGAAACCAATATGTTCATGTCATATTTTTCTGTTTTCTGGTTCCTATGGTACATGTCTTCTGTTTCGTCACGCCGCTCGCAAAAGTATCAGACTGGCCAAGTTGGGGATAAGTAAATTTACTAGAATGCGGAGAAATTATGGAATCACTAACTAAGCGAGATTAATGCACCAGTCTCCTAATAACTTCTCAACATGTTGAATGCTGTAGAAAATTTCCTTCAACAGTTCCCTGTAAAACTCGTGACTATGTAGATTTCCTTCATCATCAAATGCAACAATATTAATGCACCAGTCTCCTACTAATAACTTCTCAACATGTTGAATGCAGTAGAAAATTTCCTTCAACAGTTCCCCGTAAAACTCGTGACTCTGTAGATTTCCTTCATCATCAAATGCAACAATATTAATGCACCAGTCTCCTACTAATAACTTCTCAACATGTTGAATGCTGTAGAAAATTTCCTTCAACAGTTCCCCGTAAAATTCGTGACTACATAGATTTCCTTCATCATCAAATGCGAGAATATTAAGGCGGAAGATTGCCTCAACCAGAGATCTGGCTTCCAATGGCAAGTGCTTATTGAAGACAGATCCAGAAATTTCTAATGCTTCAAGATTGGGAGTCCAAATTTCCCACGGCCAATCTAGCTACCTCATCACAATAATCAATATGGTCAAATCTAGACCCTTCAAACGTTAACTCCCTCAAACCAGTGGAGCGAATGTTCAAATTTTCATCACAGGTTAATCTCAAGATCCCCAGTTGAGGGCTACCCGATAAAATATCGTCAATCACAACTTGAGTCAAATCCCTATAAGAAATGTCTAGACTCCTGAGATTATCGCAACGTATCTTCCCATGAACTTCAATATCACAACAAGAAATTTCTAACTTTATGATAGATGAACTAGAGAGTTGCTGGGGTAACTTGTAATCGTCTGGACAGAACCAGTGATCCATACACAACTCTTCAGCTTTATGAATTAACCCAAAATGGACCCATAAACTATGATGCCAGTGTAAAGATTCATCAGAAAAGCCTGAAAATTGAAGGGTTAATTTTTGAATATTTGTACCTTTTCATAGCATGAGAGTATGATTATCGAAGTTTGTGAACTTTTGTAACTCTCGCCCGTCTGATTGAAATTTAAGAACATGGAACTAGGTCCAGAGGCCCTTCCAACGTTTGGAAAGAACCGTTGTCCTGACAACATACTCTATAGGCAAGACTGAGAAAATAATGTGGATTAACGAGTCATGTAACTCGCAAAGTCGATCTTGGGTTTCCGAGAGTTCCTCTAATTTCTTGGCAGAAGGCATATTCATTTTGCTTTAAAGAAAGTGGGAACCCAAATCCTTTTGAAAAGACTATAATCTTTAAATTATTGAAGTCCCACCACTATATCTACCATATAAACATCCAATAACAATTAAAGGAATTAAGCAAATAACGTAACACTGAAAACCCAAAGTAAAGAATAACAGCCGAAGCAACTAAATCCCTTGCAATCCAAACAGTATACAGAATAAGACTTTAACAACAAAAACTAGAAATTCAAATACGCATCGCTTCTGGGGGATACAAGGAATACGATTCACTAATCTCTTTTCAGCCAACATTTTGAGCCAGAATCCGGATTCTAATCTTCTTTCTTTCCTTCAGTGATGATTTCCAGCCCGGTTTGTGTTTCGCGAAAAATGGATGAAATATAAGGGTTTATCAAATGCACAGTGGGTCACCCAACTTTGTGAGACCATGCATCCAAGACTCTCATCTTTTGATATTATACTAGTATACCGCATCCTGGTGGTGAGCCAACCGTAGGGGTTGATTCTTACTCAAACACAAGCAATTTTCTATGAAGTGTAACGTCAGAGTAGACAACGAAAGAAATAAGATATGTTCTAATTTAGTATATTAATATTGTGAGTCACTTAACTCCCATTTATTGAAGGATTGTTCATCACTTAAATTTCTTCTCGTTTGATTAATTCTGTTGAGTGATGCTACACATAGAGATGAATGTACAAATAAGTTTACAGATAGGGAATAAAATTATAATTTTGTCCATGTATTCTCTCTTTCTTCGGTAAACACATATGTACATTTATCTGTACAAGTAGATTAATCCAATTATGATATATCATTTACTTTAGTTTAACATAATTAATAATATGAGGACCATAATGATTAATATAACATGGGTGGTTTTTTTTAATATGAAACATATTTTAGAACCCCTGGGAGTTTTCCATTTTTGGAGGCAGCAACAAGGCAGAATCACTCCACTAGACAGAGAAGAATCACTTGGTGATGAAAATACAATCATATTGATGGTAGGAAAATGCAGTCAAGTCCTTTCGCCCAATTCTCAAAGCTTAAAGACGGCGCAACATGACAAATTGAAAACTGTTATTGAGAAAAATGTAAACAAGTATTTATCCCCATTTATCCTAACAGTATATACTCACACCAAATTATCGTGTGCTTCTTCCCTCTATTGAGAATTAACTTTCCCAAAGCTCGTAATAGCTTAAACAAATATATAAAAGAAGGTTATAATTATATTATCCTCAATTATGATTATATTATCGCCAATTTCAAATAAATTCAACAAAAATAATAAAATTTCACAAAACACGTAGAAAATTTTCACATCATTGCAGCCATAAGTACTGGAAAACAGATCAATCTAGCTATCACTAGAAATAGATAAAATCTAAAAACTTCAAGGACATAGTTAATTGCTTCTTTTTGGTTTGTGGTGGATTGCACTCATACAAATTAAACTAAGATTGAGTTGTTCCCTCGTATATAATTCCAAAATCCATCCAATGTCTGGAGCAACATATATAAAATTATAAGAGTTAAGAGTCACCCTCTTATGCCAAGTTCCACTTATTTCAAAAAACTAAACTTTTCATGAGATAACCAATAGCGGCCCCACCAACCCAAAAAAAAAAAAAAATCAGAACAAAATATTGCATTATGATATATACCCTGACACCCTTTGGCCCCTGTTCTAAGGTCAAGACAAAAATCTAAAGCAACCAAAAAGATATAAGCTCACAATAGCAATGGCAAAATTGATCATTAAATCTCAACTCTCAAGTATGTAAGGAACCATGAACTAATTTGTTTACCTTCATGGACCCAAGCATATAAATGCAATTGAATAAATGCCTACTTATATGGTGCGTGAATAAATACCCCGGAGAGTTGCAATTGGAGCAAAACTTAACTTCGGGACAAAATTCCTGTCCAGTTTGTGAGCCGAGAACCATGCCACAAGAGCATTCTATTTTTTGTTTTAGAAAACTGCTCATATGACAAACAGAGAGCTCATGTCAGGCTTAGCATTCTATTAGAGATGAATAATTTTATTTAGGGCAAAGCAGCAACTATGAAAAAGTACAAGATAAAAAGACAGTCTTGTATTCAACCTGTATATGATTACCTTTTCAAAACGTTCAGCTTCGCCTTCTATTGATACCTTAAATACCTGAGCAATATGAACAGTATAATTCGAATGTATCTTTGCATGAGTACTCTGCATGTACTTCTCAATCTGAAACACAGAAAATTAGTTCGTTTAGGGATTGAAGAAGAAGTTATCGAAATCAGTAACACCAAAGAAAATTTGTAGAAAACATTCTAGAGTCCCGTTGTTAGCCGGCTGCTGGGGGGGAAATAATAACAAGAAAAAAATAGAAGGAAGGCATACCATAGTGAATTCCCTTGAACCAACTTCAACAGGCACCAATTCACAACGAAGGTGTCGGTAATTAGAATACAAAGGATCCTACATCCCAGTAAATGAAAAATTTTAAAATCTGGCAAGTAGTGTATACAAGAAGCTAGCACTTAAAGGAAATATATATTACCAAAAGGACAGAAGGAAAAAAAAATAAAAAAAATAAAAATAAAAATTGAAGAAGCTAAATACTCGCCCCAACACAGTTTCCATTAGCATCTCCCAAACTCCATTGACATTGTCAGGTCTTTAATATTTTTCACACCCCAGTAGCTTGTTTAATGTCAGAAAAGCAAAAAAGAATATATAAATAAAATAAAACAAAAAACAGCATCACAAAACAGCTAGTGTACCGCAAGTTTTACCCAAAATTTTAGGCGGGAAATTTTCAGCTCAACAATTGTGCTTTATATGATAGAAAGATATTTTCTGAAAAGATATATCTAGAAGGGAACAAGTAATCATTATTCATAACAAATATATCTATGCATAAATCCAATAATGATTGATCCTGAAGGAATCAACTTCCTGCCATCCTAAAAAGTTTAAACATCAGAAAGAATTCACATAAAAGTATTCATATTTGCCTCCAAAAAAAAAAAAAGAAGAAGAAGAAAATTAAAAATCAAGCTTCCAATGGTAGATCGAATAGAATGAAATTTACAATTACGGAAAAAAGGGAAAGATTGTGTCTTTACCTTTTGAAATTTCTCACTATTGTTAGGGAGAAATAAGTAGTGCAATAAGAATCAAAGTGCAAAGAAAATTCAAGCTGAGAAAAACTACGAGTTAAAGATTTCCTTTGACCAATGCACCGATGACAAAGATTCTTTAGCAATATTTCTCAATGAGTTTTTCCTTCGGTATCATGAAGGATGCAACACAATGTCATTCATCTAAATATACACATAATAGGGAAGCCAATCAATACGAACTCAAATTTCCTTCAACTCTACCAATAACTCATTACCAAATTTTACCCAAAATCCTACATTCTTTCTATTGCCTGATGAAAGACTGCAAACTAGTACATTTAATCAAAGCCAATTATATTCTTACTCCATTCATCTTTAATACGGTTGTCTATCTGCATAAACACCAATCATAAACTGAAATAATCAAACACAAAAATTAGAATTCTGCAAAGACAAATCTATCTAAGACAAGAAACCTCAAAACAGTGACAAATAAAACTAAGAAACCAGGAAACTGGGGGCAAGAAAATGGGCTAGAAACACCGTAACTCTTGATGGCTATGGCGGAACAAGACAAGCCGGAACATGTAATTTCATATCCAATTTGCGGGGATTTTATGGGTCTTTGAATTACACAATCAACAACCAATTTCGTTACCCAGAAACACTCACCTTGAGACGAAGTTTAGAGAATAGGAGGCATGTGCAACAAGCAAATTGAATGCAGTAGATGAGCTCGAATTGAAAGCCGGAGCAACCCCACCAATTGAACGCCGAGATGGTCGACGAGCGCCAGTGGGTGGAGGGACGGAATCACGAACAAGGGCGGCTGGGTTTCTGGAGAAGAGAACGCACGACCACATATCCCCTTGTTGCAGAACACAAGAATGAATGGGTAAACGTGTAAATCTCATTAAAGTTGAGGGTATTTTAGACATTTGGCACCTCGAGCAATATCTCAGGCACGCTATATTCGGTACACGTATCATTTTTTCATGTATTATTATCTTCTCCAATAATCTTATCCTCCTCTTCTTCGAGCAAGAGAAAGAAATGTCAATATTACTACCCAACTCACACATTCCGTACATATCAGAAATCCATCAAAGAGACCGACAACAGCCACAATTCTTCATCAGTGCTCGAAATGGTTTGATAAGATCACATGGATTCGGATTCGACAGAACTAAAACTGATCACTGGACAATTTCAAAGAGAGATTTCATCAGAGTATATGCTTTCTGGCCAGATTTATCAAGACCCGCTGCGGTGGAAATGAAAGCAATTGAAGACACTGACCAATTGGATAAAGCCTTGGATAGAGCTAAAGAGCTTTCCCAGCCCATTCTCATTGATTGGTCCATTTCTCTATTCCCTATTCCCTATTCCTTTTCCCTTTGATGTTTTTTGCAACTATTTTGTTATGATTTTCTTTTGTACACTCAGTCGAACATGTTTGGGTGACACCATTTTATTGGGTGATGATCACATTGGATATTTTTTTCATCTCCGTTCAAATTGTGCTACATGTATAACGTTAATTATTCATGTCAACCTTTTTTTTTTTTTTTTTAAATACCTCCCTAGACTTTTTGAATGTAGATCAGAGTTTTTAGACAGTTACGATAAATGTGGAAATCAATTAAAGTTGGGGGAGGAAAAGGATTCTGTTAGTTGAGTACTCCAAAGTAATTGTAAATGAGAAGAATTTCTTAGCACTCATTTGAGTTCTAGAAAATTTTGACGATACGCAAAGCTTTTATAATATAGTTAACTTTTAAGCTAACTGTCAATTGAATCACAGGATGGCTGCTTGGTGCCGGAAATGCATATATTTGAAGCCAAAATTGGAGAAATTGGCTGCAGAGTACGATACAAAGTATGTTTCTTCAAGCCCTACAGAAATTGACAGTCATAATTCAATTTTACATTTAACAAAATTTCCAGAATTTTGCAAGCAAAGTGTTGATTCTTAATGCTTGTTAACAAAGCAAATATATGTTGTTCCATTTAGTATATACTTACAACTCATTCATTGACATGACAGGCTCAAGTTTTATTGTGTCGATGTCAATAATGTATCTCAGGCATTGGTAAAGCGGGGAGGCATATCTGTATGTGCAAGTTTTTATTAGATTATTATTTTTGTTATGGTGATGCATAGCTCCATACTTGACTGCTAACAAACTTTGAACTTTTTTTTCTTCTTCTGTGAGCAGAAAATGCCAACAATTCAGGTGATTTTAACATTTAGATGTTTTAAGTTTTGGTTTATCAATGATACAATTAAAGTAACTGTGGATAATATATGTGTATTTCTTTTGTGAATTCAGATATGGAAGGACGGAGAAATGAAAGCAGAGGTGATTGGAGGGCACAAAGCCTGGCTTGTCATAGAAGAAGTTAAAGAGATGATCAAACAGTTTGTGTAAATTTTAAAAGTCATTTTTCAGTAAAAGAAAATATGGGATTTATTGTCCAGAATTGTATAGATTAGCAGTTGCAGACAAGGTTGTTAAAATCGTATTTTTTGATCGAATCGGTCACCAATTTTGAAAATCGAATCGCAAATCGTAATATTCTACTAAAAATTAATTTAAAATTATCAAAAAAATATGAAAAAAATAATTACCCATAAATATATAACAAGAATAAAATAACAAGTAAGAACAATATGTACAGTGTTAAAGACAAATAAAAAACTAGTTTATAACATAATTCGTATTTGTAGTGCGTATTTAATTTTAGAAATAATCATAGTATGCTTAATAAATTTCTGTATACGTGTTTAATAATTTTTTTAAACTAAAGATAATGGGTAATTTCTCCCCATTCACACAGTCAATAATAATAACAACAACTAGTTCATCTACCCCGTGCGTTGCACGGGTAAGAAACTGGGGTGAAAAAAAATTTTGGGAAGTTGTATAGATGTAAACTTTTTGAACATTTGTTGAAAATATTGAAACGTGAATATAGGTTGGCTAAAATGCAACACCTATACACTAAAAACAGAGCAATTCAAGCAATATAAGTTTAAAAATAGCAAAAGAGATGGTAGGACATTCTTGTCTATCGCTGGAACAAACTCAAGCAATATCCTATTAGTCAGAAACTATAAAAGCATAATGTTAGGCTCTCAAAAAAAAAAAAAAAGCATAATGTTAGATTTTGAAATTTCAAGACCAAAATTAATACGCTAATTCCAAAATTCTTCAAGTTTTGGTCAATTTACAAAAGTGATGTATACAACATGAGTGTTTCTATTGGCAGTTGAGTTCCATACACGGAGCTCGATCTACCTCAGTAGAAATTAGCTACATAACAATGATGACATAAATTGCAAAAAAAAAAAAAAAAGTGTGTATGATTTCTTATATACATGAAACAAAATTGCCTCAATAAAATCTTTGATCCTAAAATTTTCACCATATCACAAGAAAAAAATTATTTGAATTATTCTGTGTTCAAAAATATTTGTCATATTGTCGAAGAAAAATCATACTCAACAAGAATGGATTAAAGCACACAACACAACGGGAATGACTCTTTGATCAAAATTAATGACTATTTGACTATAACTATCTTAAGCAAAGCATGACATAATATGAAATCTATAACTTACACTTCCAAAGATTTCTTTCTTTTTCCCCCTAAAGAAAAGAACATGTTCCCATGAGCTCATTCCCCCCTCCCCCCAAACAAAAAAATAAAATAAAATAAAAGAAAAATAAAATATCGTTTCTATATGAGGTCATCTCCAAAATAAAATGCTTTAGGCTGATCAGTCGACTTTTTGTTAACCTACTAACTCCAAAATATTAGTATTTTCCATCATTTATTCTGTATCTATCACCTTTTCCTTAATGTCAATAGTAACAAAGTGTGGAAGTTCAAATTCCTTATTGTCAAAGGGGGATGTCAATATCTTGAAGGGGAATTATCCTCCCATCACGAAAATTTATCCTCCCACCACATTTTATTAATCACTTAAATATCTCTAAAATAAGTTTCATTAATAACCTTATTCTTTATTTTTTAAAATTAATATATTTAATAAATATATTAAACAGGGGAGTGGCCTAGTAACCAGTCAGTCACGTTGGAAAAACTTAAGGAAGCAGTTCAGTGTTGATTCCCTCCTACTAATTTTTTGACCGGAATACCCCCGTAAGCAGAAGCTAAAACCTTCCACACTCGCCATTCGCCGGAATCTCCATCACCGGTGACATCAGGTGAAATCTCCGAATGTCTGGTACTGTCTGCCGGCTGCATATCAATCTCAAGGTCCGTCACTTTTTCCCACTCTTCCTTTGTCTCTCTGCTTCACAAAACCTATTTCTGCACTGCCGCACTCTCTCCGTTCCAAAACAGACCGTGGAGACTTCCGAGTTTGTGTACTCTTCGCATTTCAGCAGCTTAATTCTTTTTCTTATACCAAATTTGATTTTCTTGAACAATTTTAGGCGTTTAAGAATTCTTCTAGCACTGTGATTAATCCGAACGAGAGGCGTAAACTTGCTTTTGGTATATAACAAATGATTAAACAGGAGAAAGGTTATATTTTACAGAGACTGGCCAATGATTTCAGCCCACATGTACTAGTAGAAATCATGAAAATGCTGGAACAACGTCAGCTGGCGTTTGCATTTTTCAAATTGATAATATACGGCAATTCAGAAAGTTTATGTGTAAAGAACATTCTAAGTATGAGTCGGATTTTTCAGTTCTTGATTCATTAATGCGTGCTTTCACAAATGCAGAGATGGGATCATGAGCATTACAAGTTTTGGCGAGGATGAGGATAATTGGAATTAGGCCAAGTTTGTCAGGCACTACTATTCTTTTAAACTTTGCTTAGAATCGGTGATTATGGTAGAATTTAGGCTTGGATGTATCACCCTCATCAGAAGCATGCCTTCAACCTTTTCCTTCTACATTACTCTGAATCCGGCCCACTGATTTTTCTGCAGACCCTGCATGAATTCATTAAATTAAAATAGAAAACTGGAAGCAATTTAAAAAAAAAAAAAACAATTGCCCACGAATTTGCATCTTCATCCGCAAACACGGTCAACAGAATCTGCAGAAAATGAAATTAAAAATAAAAACTGAAACTAAGCTCATGAAGTTAGGCAAAAGAATGATGAAGAGAAGGAGGCGACTTTGAAGGGGCCGTCTATTAAAAAGGGAAAAGACGTAGATTTGTGACATATATTAATATATAAAATATTAATAAAATATATTTGATTAATTACTTAAGGCTTCGGATTTTCTATGGGAAATGTAAAATGAGAAAGAATTACTCACGCGGCATGGGAAACTTTGACCGAAAAGGCATTGGTATTGGTTTCTCCTCATATTCAAGCCTTCTTTTTTCCACTCCTTCTTCATCTTCTTCTTCTTTTCTGCAACTGGTTTTTCTCTTCTTCTTTTCTGCTGCTGGTCTTCCGATCTCGTTCTTGTTCTTTTCTAAACATCCATACTCTCCTTTCTTCTCCTTCTTCTTTCTTGCATCGTGTGCCGTCCCTTCCAAAATACAAAATACTAAGGTTCCTCTGCCAGTTGCAACAGCTCATTGTCAAGGGCGCTATTTACTAGGGAAATCGCACAAATCGCTGTGAATCGCGATTTTACGCCATTTTGAACGATTCCGCTACGATTCAATTACGATTCTATCAAACTCCAATTTTTCAAGCGATTTTTATTACGATTCATTCCGCTACGATTCAATTAGATTCTATCAAACTCTGATTTTTCAAGCGAAATTTATTACTATCCAAATCCCATTTTAATAACCTTGCTTGCAGAGTCCGTGGTTGAAATCAGAAGAAAGTTATCTCTTGTTACATTTTTAGTAATTTTTATTTAATCATAAACAAGACAAATAAGAGACGGTTAGAGTTCGAATCTCTCAGGCGTCGCTTAATTTTATGCCTGTCCCCCCTCAAAATATTTGAAAGATGTCTTTGAAATCATTCTAACACCTTTGAGCGCCCCCCCCCCAACCCAAAAAAAAAAAATCTAATTATTATAACACAATTCAAACCAATTTAATATCTTTCAGTAGATGAAAATGATATCTAACATAATCAAGGAAAGGTTATACTAGAGTGATTCTAATGTAAGGTGAAACAAGTAAAGGAAAAAGAGTCAAAGATAAAAAGTTTGGGGAGAAAACATATTCTCAGATAATGTGTATAGAGAAAATTTAAGGAAGAAAATTTATTTGGCCTGACAATTGGACACGTTGCAACTTTTGATTAGTTGCGGTGCATTTCCAATTGAAAAGATGTAAAAGGGTGAAGGATCCCAAGACTATTTGCATTTGTATGGCGAAAAAACCAAACTCTATATCAGAAGTGCTGTTACGTCGAGTATAATTTTATAGCTAAGTAATAAATACATTAATTATAATAAGATAGAGAGTATAGAAAAAAGAAAATAATTATTTACTTAAAATTAACTAAAGAGAATGGATCACACTAAATCTATATATTAATTAAATGAGAGGTATTGTGGTATAATTTGACCGTAATTTTCTCATCCAAAATACTTTAAGTGGGGCTTTTTGGTCATTTTGTGGTAATCAGTGCGGTCACTTTGATATTTATCCATTTTACTTTTTGGTTTTTTATCCTTATCTGAATATTCTCTTTGCCCCCTCTCTCATAGAGTTCTCATCTGCAATGTCATTAATGAAATTGATAAGGGTAATTATATTCCCACCCCAGATTTTTATTCTCATACCACGTTATAAATACACCACATTTAATTGATACTTTTTTTTGAACTGAAAAAAAAAGTATCTATTAAATGTGGAGCATTTATAAAGTGGCATGAGGATAAAAATATGTGATTGGAATATAATTACCCTTCTCAATTTCATTAATGACATGGTGGATGATTGATATAATTTCATTAATATAATACACCACATTTAATATAATTTCATTAATATCAATTTCATTGATATAATACACCACATTTAATATAATTTCATTAATAGATTCTTTTAATAAGTGTAATACTATCAATTTACATATATGCCAGTAAAATTAATTATGCGTGATTGATATGAAATCAGATCAAGATCTATATATATATATATATATATATTTTAAAGATATTTTCGAACTACGTACTTTTCCTCTGTACCTTATTTCTAACTCAAAAAATATACAAATTGGATCTTAAATCAAAGATCGCGATGTAAGCGTTATTACGAGCTAATTTTTTTAGATCAAACTACCTATATATGTCCATATAAAGACTTAAAAACTATCTCTCAAACTCTTTTTTTTTTAAATAAATAAATTTTCCCTCAAACTTAATAGAATCATAAACCATCTAATTAATAAATATTTCAACATTTCCCATCAGTCAATTAAAGTTTTATAAATTTTCAAAAAACTTCTAACTGCAATCAATTTAGTCCTATAAAAGCTGATATTTCATTTTAAAATAGGAGCGAAATTTATTTATTTATTTTTTATTTAATCATATGTTTTTAATATTATCAATCGCAATATAAAAATACTTATAACAAATTTGTTAGTAATTTTAAAATTATTTACATTTCATAAAGAAATTATGTAGTTGCCAATGTTGATTCTTCATTTTTATTAGGTTACTACAATATACGACACTAATCAATAAATAAAAATAAAATAAAAAGAAAAAAGAAAAAAAGAAACAAACTATTTGTTATTATTTTATTAATCTATAGATTTTTCTTACAAAATTGAAGGTACTAAGATTAGAAATAAAAGCTTGAAATTTTAGAAAAAAATTGAAATCATTCGTCATGAAACCACCACAGAAATATGATATACTAAACTTGAATTATTTAAAAAATATATAAATTTTAAAAGTTAAAGTTGTGGAATCATAATTGTAAATAAAAATTGTACTAAGAAATTATTTAAAAAAGAAATTAAAAATAATTATTAAAAAGAAATAAAAACAAAGATATAATTATAATTGTAACCTCTTACCAGGATTACTCGAGTTCGAATCCCCACAATCCCCTCCCCTCATCCCCCTTTGTACAAAAAAAAAAAGATAATTATGATTGTGGCGTGACAAGAACAAGAAAATACCTTTTAAAAATTAAAAACAAAAAAGGGTTTTAAAGAAAGTTATTGATGTAATTTCATTTAAGGACATTTAATAGAATAAGATAATGTGGCATGAGGATAAATAATTGTGGTGAGAATATAATTTCTCAATTGATAATGAAAAGTCGTCATTCGCTTTATTCCTTAAATTCGTTTTTACTTTTTTTTTATTATAGATATTAATAATTATCAATTTCATTATATATTATCAAACTGTGAGTTATTCATTTTTATTGTTTGTGATTAATTAATCTTCTTTTGTTATGATGGATATGATTTTATAGTTACATCATCCGTATCGATGTAATATATTCGTTAAAAAAAATGTCATTACATATAATAAATACCCCATTCCGTTGATTGCTGATTTATTTGATCGGTTGGGGAGTGCATCCGTTTACTCAAAGATTGACTTGGCAAAGGGGTACTATCAAGTCCGTATTGCCGATGGGGACGAGCCAAAGACGGCATGCATCACTCGGTATGGCTCGTTTGAATGGTTGGTGATGCCGTTCAGCTTAACCAATGCTCCTGCCACGTTTTGCACTCTTATGAATAAGATATTCCATCCATACTTGGATCGCTTTGTAGTTGTGTATCTTGACGACATAGTGATCTATAGTAAAAGCTTGGAGGAGCATGCCGACCATTTGAGAACTGTCTTCCAAGTGTTGCGGGAGAACGAGCTATACATCAAAAGGGAGAAATGTTGCTTTGCCAAGGAAGAAGTGAATTTCCTTGGGCATATTATCGGCAAGGGTCGGTTGTGCATGGATGGTGCCAAGGTGAAAGCAATCAATGAGTGGGAGCCGCCGACCAAGGTGACGGAGATTCGGTCGTTCCTTGGATTGGTGAACTATTATCGCAGGTTCATTAAGGGCTACTCTCAGCGGGCAGCCCCGTTGACGGATCTGTTGAAAAAGAACAAGCCGTGGGACTGGTCGGTTAAGTGCCAACGAGCCTTTGATGATTTGAAGGCTGCCGTTTGTGAGGAGCCAGTGTTGGCGTTGCCTGATTTTTCTGTGCCGTTTGAAGTGCAGACAGATGCGTCTGACTTTGCCATCGGTGGTGTCTTGATGCAGGGAGGGCACCCCATTGCTTTCGAGAGCCGGAAGCTGAACGACACAGAACGTAGGTACACCGTCCAGGAGAAAGAAATGACTGCCATCGTCCATTGCCTACGGGTGTGGCGTCATTACTTGTTGGGTTCTCCGTTTGTGATCAAAACGGATAATGTGGCCACGTCCTACTTTCAGTCTCAGAAGAAACTCAGTCCAAAGCAAGCACGTTGGCAGGATTTCTTGGCCGAATTTGATTTTGTGATGGAGTACAAACCCGGCCGAGCCAACGTTGTTGCTGATGCCTTAAGCAGGAAAGCGGAGCTTGCTGCCATCAGCCGGGCCAGTGGTAACCTGCGGGAGTTGATCAAGTAGGGGCTGGAGCATGATCCGGTTGCTCAACACTTGATGCAGTCTGCTCGTGAAGGGAAGACCCGGCGTTTCTGGATTGAGGACGGGTTGCTGTACACCACTGGGCAGCGGTTATTTGTGCCTAAGTGGAATAACTTGAGGCGGGACGTGATCAAGGAGTGCCACGACACGCTGTGGGCTGGCCACCCGGGTGTTCACCGCACGTTAGCTCTGCTGGAACGTGCTTATTATTGGCCACAGATGCGGGATCAAGTGGAGACGTATGTGAAAATGTGCCTTGTATGCCAGCAAGACAAGGTGGAAACGAAGCTGCCGGCGGGGAAACTTGAGCCATTGCCCGTGCCAGCTAGACCATGGGATGTTGTAACGATGGACTTCATCAGTGCCTTGCCAAAATCTGATGGGTTCGGTTCAATCCTGGTCGTTGTTGACAGATTCTCTAAGTATGCAACCTTTATACCAGCCCCGAAAGATTGCATGGCTGAAGAGACGGCGAGGCTGTTCTTCAAATTTGTGGTGAAGTATTGGGGACTGCCGAGGAATATTGTGAGTGATCGGGACCCCCATTTCACTGGGAAAATGTGGATGGAGTTGTTTAAACTCCTTGGCTCAAACTTACACTTCTCGACTAGCTTTCATCCGCAAACCGACGGGCAGACGGAGCGAGTAAACGCCTTGTTGGAATGCTATTTACGGCATTTTGTTAGTGCCAATCAGCGGGATTGGGCTAAGTTGCTCGACATAGCGCAGTTTTCATACAACCTACAGCGGAGTGAAAGCACGGGGAAAAGTCCGTTTGAGTTGGCGACAGGGCA
>CAVNYN010251846.1:0-11210 GCA_963692815.1 Nyctanthes arbor-tristis
TCACTCCACCACATCACCACCCCCTCTAAAATCACATCAACAGCTCCTAGAGCGGCCCATCATTTGGCTGGTGCCGTTAAGGTGCTTGAAAATTTTTGGCAAGATGACATTTCTCTTCGTCAAAGATATGGAACTAAGATCATTTAACACAATTTGAGGTAACACATAAGATTTTAATCTGGCAAATGTTGCTTCACCTAAATTGTCTTAAAAAAAAAAAAAAAAAAAAAAAAAAAAAAAAGGGAAAGGGAAGCTGATATTTATGAGCATCCCATTTCCAGGAAAATACAGGGACTGAGACTAAAACATAAGATGGTCTTTTGCCCTAAGTAGACGTAAACTCGAATCCTCTCGTTTCCTTCTTCCCGTTCCCCACCCCCCAGCGGCACCCCGCAACCACCCACGTTACAATGTGACAAATTCCAGAAGCAAGAATGTTGTGCTTACATCTTCTTGGCTTCAAGAAGAATTGATGAATAAGGAGCAATATTGTATGTGCCCTCAATGCCAGCAACACCTTCTTTGACAAAGTCATTAGGAGAGTCAAGATTTGTGTCCACCTGCAATTTCAATTCTACTATCATTAAGAGATAATAAAAATAACTAAATGAGCATTACTGCATACAATACAACTAACTGGTATCCACTCCGTCCTTCCATAAAGTTGTAAGGTTGTCATAGTATTCAAATAAATGTACTAATATTTATTGCCCTGTTATCCATTTTTCAGGAAGTTTCAGGTCCGCAGCTCTGTAAATTTACTCATTAGATGGATATGTAAGAAGTCTGAAACTCAATAATGTCTGTTTCAAGCTTCTCCAACTGTGTACAAAAGCACAGGCACACTGTAGAGAAAAGAGTACAAGAGGCTTCACGCCCGCAAAATCCACTGCATTGGTTTCGCAACTTGGTCCAGCACTATTAGTATATTTTTACTAGTGAGTGCAAAAGAAAGTTTCTACAGTACTGTCTTAAACTCCAAGAGAAAAGATGCTAAATTTATTAAACATCAAGAAATTAGTTAGTGAATATGGGTTGAAATTGAAATTAATTACGACCTCAAAGAATAACGAAGATAATTAATTGGAGATACTGTGTGCCAAAATGGTACTAATTCTGGTGATTCAATTGGAAATCCATGCGAAGAACAAGCAAATTCTCTTGTTCGAATTTTTGAATTTAAGCCATGACTAGAACAAGCTCAACAATCCAGATCCATTTGAAGCACATGTAATAGGGTATGTTATATGAGCTTGAATTTATATCTATTGTTCTCTCTTTAATAAAAGAAAAGATGGTAACTTGCGAATTTTGTCTAGTTCACCATTGGGGTGTGAGGCGTAACATCCTTGTTCTATGAAGATAGATATTGGTATGTGCAAGGTGATGTATCCTAGAGTCTCAAAATATCAAGAGGAAAATAGGAAAGAATCTCTTCCATACAATGGCTTAGCTGTAACATAAGAATCCATTTCAAAAATAGTAAACTCACTAATAAAGTTATAAATAATTTTGTGTAATGTTTGTGGAATATCTACAAAGCAAAATATCAAATTCCAATAAACAAAAATCATCTTGTACAAATGGATCAGGAATGGAGAACTAACCACTCGAAACCACCGTTTGCTTTTTGGTGGCGACGGAATCATGGCTTTGACAAAGAAGTCATGCGCATTGAATGCCAAGTAAACATCTCCTCCATTTTCATCATGAATCCTGTGAAAGCAGTTTTGTAAGAAAAGCCATTTTACCATTTTAGCACAATTGTCTAAAGGAATGTAACTGCCACGCCAAATGTCCATATTAGTAGTTATCCTTATCCAGAGCTAAACCTTACAAACTCAACGAGACAGGTCAAAGTGAACATATCCAAAAGCCAGATAATTAACTAATGAAACCAGACGTAACTGACGGTTTTCTTTATCTTTAGGAGGAATAATAACTAGAAAATATTAGAAAGAAACTTATTAGAAGGCAGGATAAACAAATGTTCAGAATAAACAATTTTAGCCTCATCTAAACAAGGTAAGCATATCTAAATATGGTTTTACAACAATATTACGATTATAGTTTTTCATATCTGTAACTGAATGTTACACAACCAGGGGCCAGATGCAAAAAAAAAATAAAATAATAATAAAACATATCAATGATTTGAGTGCATTTCTTACGTAAATGCCAGGAATTTACTATCATGGTTTTCCCAATTGTCCTCATGCCAAGTAACTTCCTTCTGCAATATAAGAATTTCAATAAACCACAAAAGAAGCCGTGAGTGGTGTAATCTAGTCTCCCAGAGACTTGAAAGCAACATCGTGCTGACTTAGAGACAATCAAAAAGGGAAAAATGCACCACAATTATCCAGAAGCCACATATCATACCCTATGTTGATAAGTAAACAGCATTATATATCTTTGCCATAAAAATGTAAACCCCCCACCCCAAAAAAAAAAAAAAAAACCGTTTCCCACCTAATAAATAAATAAATGAGGAGAGTTCCGAGATTCAATTGCCTAGGATTTCATTAGAGGCATTAGAGGACACACTGACTATCAATATTCCAGCTTATGGGGGTGACGAATTGAATGGTAATAGATCAGTAGTCCATTTGACCATGCAAAGAGCCCATATAGAACTCAAGCTGTACTAAACAACAATATTGAATAAGAGCCCTCTGCCTCTATTATCAATAAAATATTGGCCAGCCATAGCACAACCCGCTTGAATTTTGTATGATGTGACTGAAATCACATCTAAGACCCAAAAATCAATGCTTTTGAATGGTCATTAAAAATAAGTTATGAATACCCAAGAAACATCTTTTCAAAACTTTGCTATGTTGTTATCCCCTTTACATCACGTTTATGTATGACATAGAAAGACGTGCATATGGATTTGAGGTCTGTTTATAAGGGTAGTTTGGAAAAATGGCAGTTAGATCATTAAGAGTAGATTGAAAAAGTGATGGAGATGGTGTATAGAAATTCGTATGAGGCATTTTCAAATGAAATCAAGGTACTAAATTGTGTATTCGAGAGCAGTGCCAGTCTTTGGTTAATTGGCACTTTGAAAAGTTTAACTGCATGGAAGATGATGACACCGACCTATAACCTTGTGGTTACTGCAGGAAAGAATAAAGAAACTTAATCTTTAGTATTATATGTTTCTCCACAGTGGAAGAAGATTCAACAATTTAATAAATAAAGTATTGACCCTCTATAAAAGAGAACCTGTGAAGCAGAAACTAATATGCTCTGAAGAGGAAGAGAAAGCAAGTACAAAAATAAATAATAAATAATAAAAGAAAAAATGTCACCACAAAAGAGGTTTAATAAGGGCTTGAGAAGCCATAGATTTACCTTGCCGACAAAGTACTCCTGCCTAAAGATGTGATGAGTTAAGCGAAACTTGATCACTTCCGAGAAAAACCTGAAGTGATTGTTCCTTTTGGATTCCAGCTATTGCATCAAATATTTCCCTATGAGTAATATTTTATCTAGGACAGAGTGAGAGAAGTAAAATCAAATCATAGACGTGTATCAAATGTATACTTGACCCCACTGAAAATGATTAATCGCAGTGTCATGGCCATAGCTGTTGTTATTTCCATAACGAGTATGTGCATATTCATCTCCCATGAGCATCATTGGTGTTCCCTAAATGCCAAACAGATAAAATGACATTGAAAGCCAATGTTAGGGACAACTGATTGCTCCATCACCAAAATTCATATCGTGAAACTCATCAGATTGAGTGAGAAAGTTCATGAAGAAAGAGAATCTGGATTTGTTTGCAGATGACGATAATGTTCACTTATGGCTCGATGCACTTAACAAAAATTTCTTTCTACTTATTAAATTTCGAGATGAGTTCCACCAATGAGAGAAGCAAATGATCTATGTAGATGGCAACTCCCTAATCTCCATTTATAATAAAATTAGACATAAAAAACCAGCCACTAGATATTGTTTCACAGAGTTTCTTCAAGATTTAAGACATTGTGTTTCACTATGCCTTGTCCAAAGGCTCATATTTTACTCAAAAAAAAAAAAAAAGAAATTGAAGTGGCTAAGTTCTAAGCAGAATTCCACACGTCTTAACTGGAAAAGAAATATCTCCACTTGGAAACAAACTATGGCCATATCACGGTGCAGACAGTAGACAATTTCTGGGATTTATGAGAAAATATTACTTGGTTTCCAAATGATTCGCCGTGGAACCAGTGTAACTGAACCATGAGAGAGATGATATATTGCTTTTTTCCTCCTTCTAAAGCTAACTAGCAGCGCAGCACATGATACATTTCCTTCCACTTGAAGAGAGTAAAAAAAAAATGGAAACCCCCTGCCCCAGGGGGGGGGGGCACAAAGCTCTAATTGAAGTATAACAGTTTACAATCATTTTCTTTCTATGTTAAGAACTTCAGTTCTGATATCTAATTCGTAAAGATAGCTCTCATAGAGAATAGAGAAATAACCACTCCAGCTATATCTCGGTAGTTGTTAAGCATGTGTACCTGGGATATCATCAGTGCTAAATGGAAGTTCTTCATCTGTCGGGAACGTAGTGCCTTAATATTTTTATCTTCTGTTTCCCCTGATTTTAAAACAAAAAAATATATATATAAATAAAGAAGAAGAAGAGAGAGAACAGTAATACATATTTCTAGCCAATTCTAATTGTAATCTGATAGAACCTTGGTCGTTCTCATGTATATTTTGTGATTTCAAGACAATTGTAATGTAACGTTAGAAAAAGTGAAAAACATTAATTTTAACGGATAAGCGTGTACTGGAAGAACAAAATGAACTAAGATGCACTCTTTGAGTTTTCAAGATGCTCAAGTCTGTCCTTGTACAATCCCTACTTTCTGAATAAGAAATTCAATGCCTTATCCCGCATTTTCATTCTTGCTTCAAACTGCATATTAGAAGTGCCTATTCTACCACTTGCTCTCACCTTACCGTTCAAACTATGAAATAATGTAAATAATGCAAAGTAACAAATACAAGATGTAGTTAATGAAGTGTTAACACTGGATATCCAAACTGACTTGATGGCGCCTATAATCATATACAAACCAGTTCTCTGGTAGCCCTAGTAAGATCACCCATCAGAGAAGGGAAGCCACAGGCCTTTCCAAGTCTAAGAGAACATTGACATAGAAAGAGTAGTTGACATGTGAATCGATTCACTCAGTGCTCTTTATCTTTTTCAAAGCACACTGCCATACTTACTCAAGAATAATCCTTCTGCTCATGCAGGTTTTTATCTGTTACTTGTGGTGGAGATCCAATAAGTATATGAAATTAGACTTTTAGTTTCTTTCAACCTATTACATTCTTTTTTCTGAAAAAGCCAACCTATTACATTCTAGTTTAGGTCAAATTAGCTTTATTATTTCTTTATGAAATAATTGCAAAATGGGACAGACTAAAAGGTAATTCTTCAAATAGCATTTTTCTTAACAAATTATGAATGTAGCATATATTTCAATTAACAGATAAAATCGCCCATGTTATATTCCCCTTTCTATATTTTCACACCCCATCATCACCACCCGACTTTTGGAGTTTTCAAGTACAGTCTCACGATTGATTTCTAGAGTTTTGGCTGCACTTCCTCCAAGCCAGAAGAGCATAAAAACTGAAGGGATTTTATGGGCTGGTTAATAATGGATCCTATGTTTTGCAGAAAACGTTAGACCATAAAGACAATGGGAAACTGAAACACAAAAGCAACATTGTTATGGGGAAAAGTTCTTTTTCCTGAATCTAGACACATTTATCCTAAATTCTTCTGACTGTGCAAGAGTCTCTTAAGGAGCAGACGGCCAACACCAAAGAAATTGGACTTTGAGAAATTACAGAACCAACTGTTATTGGTTGGAGTCAGAATTGTTTGTAAAGACTGGGAATTAATTGAAGTGGTTTTTGAGCTTGCAAATGTTAATAGACATACAAGTTAGGTTACCCATTAGAGGGTGGTGTTAGGTGGTTTTGAAGGCTGAATATGGAGGCAGTAACGGTAGAGCAATAATGGCGGTAGCAGAGTATTGGAGGATGATGATCATGGCAACATCACATTGTGGATTTGTTAGGTGATAGAAGTGAAAAATTTTTAAATTAGGGGTAAGATGGAATTTTTAACCTAAAATGTGCCACCATATATATTCATAAATCGTGAAAGAATGTGCTATTTCAATAATATCATGCTTACTTCATGCCATCCAAGCAAAGCCCTCTTTCCTTATTAAATTAGTGTTCTTCTTTTAGTTTCCTACCTTAATTATGCCTTGTTTCAACCTTATATAAATAAAGGGTTTTGCATTTTTATTCAGACTTATATTATGAATTAAATCTAATATTTCTCCCTCAATTCTAATTCCCTCCCCTTTTCCCTCTCTATTTTGATTCTTGTTCGCATTGCATTCTGCATCAAAATGCCATTGACGAAGACTGTGTCTTCTAAAGCATAAGCCTCTGATGATTCTCCTATGGATGTTAAACAAATAGCAACTCAGCTTCAAGTTTTCACTATTATTCTTGATCTGCATCTCTACTTTTATTTTTGCAGTTTCTAAAGCCAACTTAGCAAAACTTTGTTATGACCCGATCCAATAGATCATATTTTGGAAAGTGGCTGCTAGTGAGACCTGGAAACTGACTAAAAGGATGTTTGATTCACTTTATCAAAACATATTATAATCCCACCTACTACTGATTTGACAACTACTCATTTGTAACCACAAATTTCAAACTTTCATTAAATCTACACCACTCATTTCACTTCATTATAATTTCTCTTTATAAGTCAATCAACATAATGAGAATCACACAGCTACTAATTCTAACTGCAAAGAGAAATAGGTTTAAAACCATCTCAAACACCATTTTTTAGTTTTATCCAATTTAGCTTCCTCCAGGATTGATAGAAAAACGAAACATTGTTCAACAGTATAACGAGAAAAAGAGAGAGAAAGAAAAAAGAAAGACATAAAGCAGCTCCTTGTGCCAATAAACGTCGGCAAATCCAAAACGACTAGTTCAACACATGTTTGACTATGACTTATTGGTAAGTATGATAACATGGAGAAACAATCACTACTTGTAAAATGAACATCATAACATGTATAACGAACTGCATCAAATAATGGTTATGCAGATATGAAATCTAGGTGGAGATGGCATTCACCGAGGGAGCAAGTAGAAGAAAGAGTTAGATCGCACTAGGTTTTACCTTCAAACCCACAATTCCAGCTAAGATTGTCATTACTTCCATCATTGCCACCTTCTCCATTGGCATCATTGTGCTGCACTTTCAGAGAAAGAAAAGAACGGTATTGTCAAAGTTCTTATAGATGACAAGTAGACTAGGAATGTATACATGAAACTAAATGATACCTTAAAGTTGTAGGATACAAGGTCATAGAGTGTAAACCCATCATGTGCAATAACAAAATTAATACTATGGTAGGGCTTGCGCTTGTTCACCTACAGTAAAGATCACAATGATCATTTCTTTCGACCCTTACATAGATATATTTTTTTTTTCAAAAAAATGGGAGAAAAAAGGGAAAAAGGGGGTGTGGTACATCACAAAGTCAAACAATCTACTCTCACTAGTTTTATTTCCATTGGAGGTCATTAACTGAAGAGTTAAACCAGCATCTTACATTCCTAGTAAAGAAACACAACTTATTTCCTGCTCCAAGTAACTTGTAGGTCAGTTTTTCAAAGTAACAAGACTGTGAAAATAATGCACAAAAAAGCATATAGATAATGATAACAAATGTAACAAGATTTGCCACAAGACTTAATAAATCGGGGTGAACATAAACATGTTAATTCTTTCAGAACATAAAGAATACTAAGTGAAAGGCATAATTTATAGTTGTAGTCTTCTACATAACAATAAAAGGAAAGTTACAACTGCCATCCAGAATCTGGCCTATTAATCTAAATAATCTTCCTTGTAATAAGTAGTATTATTTTTCCAATGAAGGCTTACTACAATTTGTCATTAATAAAGAAAAATAAACCATATTAAAACTCCATAAATAAGAAACATATGGAAAACACAGCCAGTTTAGTGATTTAAATGAACTAGAAATCAAATCCCCCAGTCTCTACTTATCCAGGATTGGACTAAACAAGCAATGTAAATCCTCAAGAACCAATTGACTCAAACAATCTGAATTGAAGGATGACATCTAAATGCTTGTCACGCTTGAGACTTAGTTTTGTTCGAGGTTTAGCCAGGTTGGACAGTATAATACACTGGAACTTTAGTTAGTCAAGAAAAATATTCTTTAGAGCTAATTAGCTACAATGCTTACCTGGTATAGATCTGCAGAACCAGCAACTCGAGTTGCAAAACTTCCTTTCATGCCATGGTCACCCTACAAGATAATTAGCATTTTAATATGAAAATCTAGGGTTATATTAGGAGCAAAAAGACTAAATAAGATAAACCTTTGGACCCCGGTCCAGTATATTATTGTTGTTTTCTTCCAAAATACCGGGCTAAATATTGGGTGTTTGATTCTCAATGGGTAAAATTTCGGGAAATTATAATGAGTGGGGTAGAACGAGTAGTGGAAATTTAAAAAAGTTTGAAATGTGTGGTTGTAATTGAATAGTTGTCAAATCAAGGGGTAACTGGAAATTTTAATTTTTGAAGAATTTGATGTCAACAATGAGTTCAAACACCCTCAAAAGCTTCAACAGTTTGTTCAGTAAAAATTTCCATGTCAACAGATACATCATGCCGACCGTGAAGCTGCCCGGACAACCGTGTGTTTGCAGTTAGATAAGCAAGACAGACAGTCAATGCTTCCCAAATTAGCATATTCATCCCCTGAACCAAGAGACATCCTTGACAAATGATGAAAATCCCAGTGAATAACTTATCGGTAACTGCTTCCATGTCTTCATTTCAGTAACTTTAGACTGCAGAGGAAATAAATTTAACTACTCTCTTTCTGTTCCAGATTGTGAGACATATCTTTATATAGAAGTTATGTACCAATTGAACTGAACTTCATCAGACATTTATTTTCTACTGAGTATATTATCTCTTTGAGATTTCAATTCAGGTCAACTTGTATAGGAAAATGGACAACATTCAGCACATCACATAATGGTGAAGACTTCTGTTAACTAAGTCGTCTTCATAAACTTCCTATAGCTTCTTCAGTCCGAACAGATTCCACTTTTCTACTGAAAATATCAAGGTACTAATGAATTTCAAGCTAAATAAGTTCGACAGTATCAACAGCTGGAGTTTTTCACCTCCATCACCTTTATATATCTTCTAACATCGTCACGGTACTTTCCATTCCACTCAGCCCACCTACAAAATCAAAGAAATTAGTGCGCTTTTGTGCGAACTTAGTTTTGAATACACAATTTTGGATGCTTTTGCTCAACATGATACACCGAACTGCTGACAGAGACAAAATTCTGACAGGATGTCTTTTAGTTGCATATGATTAGAACGCAATAAAATTCCCCTTTGAAGTATCCAAAAAAAAGGTAGTTCGTTATACAATTTTCTTGGCATAACATATATCAAGTGTGCTAAAATGATAAGATATTATAGTTACATGCATCTCTATAGACCCAACGTGTGTGTTTGCACACCTCAATACAGAAAATATCACATGCAGACAACATGTGACAGCCTATAATTACATGTATCTGTATAGCATCTTTCACGTTAGGGGCCACGGAAGCCAATCTATTAGTTAAAAAAAATTAATAATAGTGTGCTACTTACGATCTAATTAAAAAAATAAAAATAAAAATAAAAACAATCAAATTCATATAAGATCTGCTATCTAGTGCATACTTTGGAGGAATAAGTTCCAAGCAATGCTCTTCAAACCTCAGAATGAAGGAGAAAAACGTTCATTCTGAATATTGAGTATGTGGCATTAATATCCATGGAACAAATCGTATTACACAATTAATGCATCCATATATAAGAAGACTGTTAAATATTTGAAAACCTAGATTAACATCACGTGTGAAAAAAACAGAAACTATGGCTAATGATCTACATGCTTATGCCACCTAACAGTTAAAACTATATTCCTGTTTCTGCAAGCAGAATCAGGGAACTGAAGTGTATGTTGTAGTTACCTGTCCCAGTTTGGAAAACTTCCAACTAGATAAAGGCCTCCACAATCCCAAGGTTCGGAAATCAGTTTACACCTTGATAGGATATTATCTTTTGCAATTGCCTGCATATTAAAACCAACGACTCAAGCTCTTAGCAGAACTATACTATTCTATTCATGAAACTATAATTAATTGAAATCATCCCCCACTCAGAACTGATTTATTCAGAAAGGGAACTAAGAAGGAGAAAAAATATTACCAGTTTAGGTTAAGTACCATGTCACCTAACTTCGGAACTACAAATACAGGACATTATGTGACAGTAGCACACCCTCACATATAGTTCTACTGACAAATATTCTGAGCTTGGCAAAGAACATGGCTCTTCAATAGTTAAGACACCACCAAGAACTAAGACACAAACTACATTTTACCCCAACAGGAAAAATTTGTATCTTCTGCCACATATTTCAAACCACTTTAAATCTCCACCACTCATTGTACCCCCCTTTTCAAACCACTTCAACAGCCACTTACAATGTAGAAAATTTACAAGGCAAATTCTAAGACTATAAGTGCAACGACCCGAAAACTTAATTTGCTAATTAATGACGTGTCAATGTGACATAGTTTAAATTAGCAGTCAATTTGTGTGCGCTCATTTAGTTGGGATTCAAGCTAATCCAATTATATCTTGAACAGTTTTTTTGTTTGATCAACTTATATTATAATTACACTTAATATGATGGTTACTTATATTGGTTATATAATCAAGTTTTGATTGGATTAGAATTTATAAATCAATATTGTTCTTGACATGGAGATAATAATTAATCATGACTACTAAATTGAGTAGAAGTTGACTTGAATTTATGACACTCGAGATGTGGACAATTAAAGATAAAAGTTTAAGTTATTACTTTAATATATTAATACATGTTGATTCAATTTGCTTATTGTTACACAGATTTCAGATACCAAGCCTTATTATTATTATTATTATTAAGAAGCATGAAATAACTAGCCTAGTCCTACATCAACTTGGAGACACGGTACGCGATACCTAAACCTTGAACAATTAGGAT
>CAVNYN010251851.1:0-10131 GCA_963692815.1 Nyctanthes arbor-tristis
CGCTCTTCCGATCTATCTCTTTGCACCCTATAATCGATAATAGGCATGATCGTAGCATATGAGATCCCCCCCAACCCCCCCCCAAAACCGCCAAAAAAAAAAAAAGTGCGTGCAAACCACACACACAGTATCTGAAAGGGACATTTTCGCACCTGGCCTGATAGAGAACCTCTATGATCTGCTAGAAACAAGTGAAGACAGTGCAGAAGCTCAACATAAAACCTGCATAGGATTGTGGTGCCACCAATTCTTTGATCAATAAGATCACGACCCAATTCTATTCAAAACCCGAAACCCAAGTGGGAGAAGGGAAAAGAAAATTCTTACGCAGCCATAAGATTATCTTCCACAAGGACTTTAGATGCCAAGTTATCCATAACTTTGCTGAGAACCTATAAAACAATAAATCCCAAATTAGCAATTTTAAGTAGGCATCGCAATGTATATAACTTGGTATACACACCTCAACTGATGACTGCCAAATCTGAACTGGTAAAGAACTAACTCTTGAGTACACTTCACTAATCATGGTAAACGCAATTGTTTGTACTTCCAATACATTGTTGTATCCAAACCCTTTGCAGTTGTCGCTTAAACAAGACGAGTTTATCGAGTTTTCGTGAAAGCATCTGACCACTTGAAGAAGAAAGTTTAATAGTTGCCCGTTTTCTGATAATAGAGCTGTTGCCTGGTAAAAACTATAAAGAAGCCTGGAAAAGGGATCATCGGTGGTCGTTAGAGATAAATACCAACTAAAAGATTACTTTGGCATGATTGGAAAATTTGGTGGCTCCGACAACCCCAACCAAAAGAATATGAACAAATATATCCAGTATAAGCTAGAGAGTAAGACAGAAACTAATTACGTTTTCCTGGCATATAACAGATTGACATTGAGATGTAAGCAGTTTTTCTCATAAAATATAAAAGTAAATATCAGGCAGATAATCGCACCGTATAGTTTCTAAGAGTAGTTTTATGGCATTAATTACTTCAACATTTGCAACGAAATCTTTGTTTGTTTTGGCTTTTCCAAGGAAAATTTCAGCAATCCTTTTGAAAGAATCAATCACAGTGGCCCACAACGTTGAATTCATTTGTAAAGAAGCATGACTGCTGACACTGTGGATCTGCAACACATGTGAACAGATTATTTTGCTTGGAGACAGTTGATGTGCCACGTCTAAGAATATGCATGTTAATACAGTAAAATTATAAAATGACAGGCACTAAAGTAAAAGATTTAGAACTGCTGAAGGAAATTGTCTGAAGAGCAAGATAACATAGAAGCATTTTATCCAGTGGCAAAGGGCATTTTCTAAATATCAAAAGATCACTATGCAAATGCATTTTATTCAGGGCCAAGTGGCATTTTCTAAATCTAAATATCAAAAGATCATTAAAGTTGCAAAGTTATGAATATTGAAGTTTGCCCACCATATTCAGGTGACCTGCATGAAATGATGCGGTAAATCTCACTTAGGTTATTTAGAAATCGATTTTGAAAGAATCAATTCTTATTGATTTTTGTGCCAATGCATTCTCAACCACACCTTGAATAAAAAGTTACTTTTCACAATTCCCCATACTATTTTTAATCACACATTCTCCCAAAAAAATCACTTTTTCACAAAATCAATTCTCAAAAAATCTATTTCAGACACACCCTTAATTCTGAAATGATGAGCAAAGGGCATGTAAGCAAAAATCATACATAATAACCCTAAAATGGTAGCAAAAGGCATGTAAACGTAATTCTTGTATTATACTGATAGATAGCCCTATTAGCAAAATAATTCTATTTTAAAATGGAAATGATCACTGAAGATGGGAATACTACCTGCGGGCCCATGAAATGTGTGGATATGATTAGCTTGATCAAATTCTATTTCAAAATAGAATTTACTTGCTAAACCCACACTCTAGAAGCATATACCAGCATGTTTGGCTAAGCTTATGTACAAGTTAAAGTTCCCTTTAAGTGACTTTGAATCCCAAAAGACGTTTTGGGCAATTTATTTTTCTTGCATTTAAGTTACTAAAAAAAATGATGATTATCTTGAAACTAAATGCATTTTGCAAGTCTGGATATTTACATTACCAGTGTACTTATAGCAAAACTTTCTAAGCTCTGCTTGATCCCAATTGAACATATCATCTTATTTCCTATTCAATCATTGTGTTGAACTTTTAGCTTTTTAGGTGTTAATCTTTGCTAGTTTAGATTCTAATCTTTTAGTCACAACAAGCGATCTGACACTGTACTATGTTTGCTTCTTCTTCTTGCTTAAATGCTGCTTCTCTTTTGAATTAATCTTGGATCCTTAATGTCCTCTATTTATTCTCCCCGCTTGAAACTGATTCTGCAACCTGAACTTCTTTAAGCATTATGGCAATGAGACTTGACTTTGCCATTGAAACCAGAGAAAACTGCAAGCAAACACTTACAAAGTAGGACAGTTTAACGAAGGCAGGAGTGACGTCCTCGAGTTCATCAGTGTGAGAAATGTTCCGAGCCAACTCCAACAGGAATATCAAGTCAGACGTGACCTAAATTGGAGTATGCGAGTCAGCATTACAACGTCAAAATCCAATTCAATGGGGAATCAGAAATTCAGATAGATAGATAGATACCTCCTGGGGAGGAAGGTCGGGAGGGGCAGCAATAAGAGGATCTGTTTGGGTAAAAATCAGATGGTCGATGAGGTGTAGGACGGTGGACCGAGGCGGCGACACCAAGGTTTCGTCCCTGAGGGTTAAAAACGCCGTCCTCCACGACCTCACCGGCGATGACATTAGGCCTTTTGTTGTTCAGTTGATTTTACAGCCAATTAACAACTAGATACCAACACCTTCTCCGGTGTGCTCCCGGACTCCATAAACTGCCGCAAAATGGAGAACCTTGCTGCTTTTCCGTTGAAACTTTAGCGAGTTATGAGCGATCCTATGTCGTAGTTTTTTCCCTTTTTTCTCAGAAAAATTTTATCACTTGTTCAGTTGTTTGATTCCTATTATCTTTCCAATTTATAATTTATATTTTTACCTAACACTCATTTGACATTTAATTTAACAACTGCTCAATTACAACCACATATTTTAAATATTTTTATATTTTCAATAAATACTCTTCCGATCTCTCATCATTATAAATTCCCTACATTTAGACAAATAATGAGAATCAAACAAGCTATTTTGTCTTAGTTTTTCATTTTTATTTATGAGAGAATTATTTATTTATTTATTATTATGCCATAGTTTTTTTTATTTTTGAGAGAATTATTATTATTATTATAATAATGAATAATAATAATAACTAAAAGATATTTTCTAGTGTAAGAAATCGGACTCCGAGTTTGAAAAATAGCTAGAAAAACTATTTTTCACCCGTGCTTTATACAGTTAAATTTTAGTGATAAGGTATAACGTAATGTTGCTTCATAGTCGATTTAACTGGTGGGTTATTTGTTAGAATAATATTATTTATCTAGACTGGAGATCGATCTCCAATCTAGTTGTCATTTTTTTATTGGTCATTGAATAAATGAAGACACTAATGTATTTATGCATATCAACTCATCCTCCAATTCAGTGATGCCAACTAGACTGAAGACTGATCTCCACTCTAGATAAATAGCATCACTCTTATTGTTAATTTATAAACATATCAGGCTACTGCGTAACGAATTTAACCATCAAGTCATCGATTTAAACGATGAAGTTATTATTAATTTATAAATTTAAATAGATCGGAAATTTTATACCAAAATAAACAATAGAAATACGGAAAATTTTTCAAAAACCTCCACTTTGCGTGGCATGTATAGATACACGTCACGTGTATTTTAAATACGTATGACGTACATCTACACACGTCACACGTATGGTGGGAAGTTTTGTTACAAAACCTCTGATAGGTCAGAGATTTTGAAAAGGGACTCTGAAAATACTGTAAATATTTTATAATATATTTTAAAACATATATAGTATAACTTGGCGGCCGGAAGCAAAAAGTTACAGGTTCGAACTTTCTGTCCCTCCCCAATTTTCTCTTTTCCAATCCCTAATGTATCAAGAAAAAAAAATGTTGTCAAATTTATAACTCGGTGGGTTGAGTTATTGGGTTACTGAAAACTTATGGATTGTTCAAGTCTTCAAGTGGGCCATTTGTGACCCAGTCTAATCATGTCACCCTCTAGCCTACCATCCAGTTCACCTAGTTTTCGGTTCGGATTTTAAACTAATATAGGACAAATAATAAAAAATTGTCAATGGATAAACATTACATTAGAAAAAAAATGGGAAAACAAGGATAAAGAAAAATAAAATTAGCAAGTGCTTATAGGAAAAAAGAAAAAAGGGAAAAAATTTAGTGCACGGTTACATAGTAGGAAAAAATTAGTGTGTGTTTAGTAGAAAAAATAATAAAAGTATAGAATAAGATAATAAAATTAGTGGGTGATTATAAGAAAATAAGAAAAAAATAAATACGAGATTCAATTGGTGGGTGGTTATAAGAAAATAACAAAAAAAAAATACGGGATTCAATTAGTAGGTGGTTATGTAAAAAAAAATGGGGATTTTAGAACGTTTCTAGGTGAGAAAAAGACTACAGAATAACAATTCCCTTTTCTTATATATTGTGGTCACTAGGTCAACAACTACTTATTGCAGGAGCAGGTTGGCCCACCTGCACAGGTGACCTGATGGCCTGGCACCAGCCGTGGACCCATCGAGCCCAGCTCAAGGGGCCATAAGCTCTTTGACCTTACAGTCTATTAAGACCGACTCCCAGATACCAACTGAAAGGCAGCATGCATATTACCTGCTTGCATGTTTTATCCCTTAAGGTTGATAGAACAATTGCATTAAATGTAAAGTTGGTCTTTATCTTTTGTATGACATCATCTGCCAAGTCATTAGTCAACAAAGCTGACCCTTAACTCTAGCTAATCGTACTTGAAAGACCTCTAATTGGTCCAGCATTAAATGCTTATAATCACTACTTGCCAAATCTAGTACTATAAATAGAGAGGAAAATGCTTCAAGCATTAATTCCTCCAACTCCCACAAAATCTTTGTCTTCTTCACATTTACTCCCTCAAAAATTCACCAACTTCTCAAGAATCTTCACATTTACTGCGTAAACTAATTCAACTATAAACTTTCCGTGCAAAAAAACTTGTTTGTTGAGTCAAAATTAAAATTTGACATCAACATATATAAATATAGATTGGAGTGGAAAAGTGGTGAAAAATAAGAGTAACATCTTTATAATGGTGATAATATTATTAAATGACAAATAAAAATAAAAAAACCCAAGAACATGTGTAAGAAAATAATAAAAAGTCCAAGAACATGTGTAAGTAGGGTAAGTAATAACATGTGTGTATATATTTTTTATAAAGAGATGCTGGAAGCAAGTCAATGTTGGTTATCAAGTTGAATGGATTTCATTAGTGTTTGATTCCATTAGTCTTAAGTTAGGGTTTTCATTTTAATTTAGTTGGTTTATTTTCTTAAGTTCAAGATCAATATTCAACAATTATTTACTTTCTTGGTTAATTCTTCTAGTTGAGGGAATTTTTGGTCAATATATTAAGAGAGTTCACATAATTGTGATATATGAAATATATCAAATTATGCGAACCCATCGATATAAAAACCGCCGATCCCACAGTAAATTAGAATATTTCCAAGACAGTTAAATCTCGTAGAGGTTGGTAGAATTTATCTTGAATTCAAGATCCAATTTCACCAATTTGTAGCTTTCTTGGATGATCATCTAGTTGTGTGAATATTTGGCCTATATATTAAGAGGTTCACATCATTTGGCAGCTGACTCGACTCTAAGCCCTTGTTTGATACTCTTTAACAAAACACATTATAATCCCACCGACTACTGATTTGACTATTGATTTGACAACTACTCATTTATAACCATAAATTTTAAACTTCTATTAAATCTACACCACTCATTTCACCTCTTTATAATTTCTCTTTATAAATCAACTACCATAAATTGAATCAAATATCCCCTAAATTCCAATAGCCGACACTTCATTTTTCTCTGTTTTCATTTCCTATTCCAAAATCAAAAAATAAAAAAAGAAAAAAAAAGTTTAAAAAATTGGATCGACGGCGTCTTGAGTAGAATGTAAGTTCAAGTATCATTAACCGCTAGTTGTTTGTGTGGCCTTTTCTAATATTATTGTTGATTTATATATTTTTTCTTTTTTGCATCTCATTTCATTAGAATGTAAGTTTATATGTATTTATATTTTTATAGCTTATGATACACGACGTTTCTCCCCCAATTGACCCAAAAAATATAATGTACCTCTATCTTTATAGCTTTCTTGTTCATCTTCTACCTTGCTCCATCAATCATCTTCAACTCACTTTTTCCCTTTTCAATTCCTAACAACAATAACCTACCGTCAAATTTACTGCAAAGAAGCAAAGGTATACTAGTAAACTTGTATCCTATCATATCCTATATATATATATATATTATTATTATATATATAAAAGAGTATTCACACTTTGGTCCAATTTTTCTACAAAACCAAAATGACTTTCTTAGATGGACCAAAAGGGCTGATGTGGAATGTCCATCTAAGCAAGTAATGGCCTCACCTGAAAAATCAAAACCCACAAATTATCCATCCAATTTGCATTATGATTTCAGCAACCAGATCGGAAGAGCGACTCCCAAAAATCTCTTATACTCTTGGAAGCAGCCCCCTCCCCCGCGTTGGATATGTAGAATTGCCGGCGACGATGAAGCCGCTGGTGATAGAACCACCCAAAACCAACCCCCGCTGATTTCCATCTTTCTGAATCGATAAATCACTCTCGATACTGTTAGAACACGAGATATGGCGATAGCTTCAGATACGGAGGCTAATACTATGAAGTTAACGGAACAACCTAGCTGGTTTGGCTAGAATTGGGGGTTGGTTCGAAGTTGGGGAGGGTTCACTGTTGGGGGTGAAGGGTGATGTATCTTTGAAGATACAAAGAGAGAGGTGACGGTTGGTCTTCCGATCTGGTTGGGGTTGGGATCATCGCCGGTGTGTTGTTCTTCCACCGGCGATGGAGTGGTGGTATGGCTCGTGTTTGCAACAGAGGAGGACAGTGAGGCTGGTTTTGTTCGGACAATGAATGAGGACGATGGGTGGACGGGGGTTGGTTTTGGGTGTCTCCGTCGCCTTGATTCTGCATATCCGGCGAGAGGAGTGGGTGCTGCTTTGAAGGGCGAGAGAGATTTTGAGGGGATTGGGTGGGTTGGAGCGAAAATGGGGTGGGTGATACTGATTTGTGGGTTTTGATTTTTTAGGTGGGCTCCGCATGTAATTTTGGGAGAAATATGTAGAAATTACATAGGGCTTGTTGTTTGTCAGATGGACATCCCACATCAGCTCTTTTGGTTCTCTAAGAAAATCATTTTGGTTTTGCAGAAAAGTTGCACTTTGGTCGGCTTATTCCTTTTCTTTTCTTTTTATTTGTTTATGATTTAAGGAATGTCCACTTATTTTCATTCTTTCGATAATTATGATATTATTTTGAAATCGAAAAATATACAATATTGATGTCAAATTAAAGCTCTCAACTCGTACTTTAATACGAGTTAACAAATGAGAGCAAATTATAAATACAAAGTTCGTAAAACTTCCTTATAAATATGTAAAGTGGAAGTTTTGCTTTATTCTTTTTAATTTTTTTCAACATCCTAATACTTTTAAATTAGTTCATTTGAGTCTAATTGTAATATCTATATGAACTTTTTGACAATCTATATAAGGAACTTTTAATGTAGAATTAACAATTAGATCTTTATGGAACCAATATAACATAGTGTAGTTGGAACATCTGTCAGTAACGGGAAATATGATAATATTTTATTTGGTCATGTTATGAATTAATTAACCATTGATATGTTCAAATCATTTTAAAAAAATAGTTATGATATATGATTTGTTATAATTTTTAATTTGAGTTTATCCAATTGTATAATCTTTATTTTATTATTAAGATAGTCACTTTCTTTCACTATTCATATTTTCGTCTCTCCTTTTCCTTTATTTTTTTTTTGGTGTTTTTTTATTTTGTTTTGTTTCGTACGGAACTCTATGAATATAAGGGAGAAACTCCATGAAAGGAATATGCACTTAATGGAAAAATTTCCTGAATAAATCCAACGAGTAACCTGTTGGAGATCGGAAGAGCACACGTCTGCATAAAAAATATTTGATTTGAAAGGGCTGCCAAAAACAAAATGTCACAATATTTGTTTGACTGCTTAAGTTTTCGCTTATTTTCAATTTTTATAATTATAATATTATTTTGTAGTCGAAAAATATACAATATGGGTGTTAAATTAAAGACTCAACGCCTACTTTAATAAGAATTAACAATTGAGATTAAATTATAAACATATTGCTCATAAAATTGTTACAAATATTTAGTAAAATGTTTCTTTATACTTTTTCTGAAGATCCCAATATTTTTGAATTAGTTCATTCGAGCCCAAAAGTAATATTTATAAGAATTTTGATATGGAACTTACGATATGTTACTTATGAGACTAATTTTATGACATGTCGGAATGTGGAATGGTTTATAACCTGATCTAATGTGACCAATTTCAATTTGAGTTTATTCTCCTACCAAACTGAATATAATAATATTAAACTTTAGATATGTGCTACTTTACTTTGTCTACTTACTTGTTGGATGACTTAGTGTCTGTATTTATTTTTTCGTCATTACAATTTCAAAACAAGATTGGACATTTTATGGGCAAAAAAGTCACGTTTATACACATCGAGTCGCTCAACAAGTAAACAAGTAAGAAAAATAAGCATTTTCCTAAATTTGATAAGTGAATTCAATTAAATTAGATAAAATTTAATGCCGTATCTGCAGATTAAATTTAATGCCATTACATTTTAGCATTTTAATAATTAATTCAATTCACTTGTATTTATGTGAATTCAACTAAGTTCTACTATCTCTATCTCAAAAAGATAGTTATATTTCTTTTTTCACACAGATTAAGAAAAGTTCATTTAATGGTATTGGAAAAGTAAATGTTAACATCATTTCTCCATAATACTTTTTCATTTATTAATTATTCTGTTTTAATAATTCTATTTTTTATAACTAAACACATTAAATATGATATATAGGAGAACTAATATTTCAAATATTTTTTAAAAAGGAATATGGACTTTCTTTTTAGGACATGGGTAGTATTAATTAAACAATAAGTTCAATAAAGTTCAATTCAAATTAAAAAAAAAAATCTACATATAACACAAAATATAGAGAATTTGATACTTAATTAAAATCGGAGAATGTGACATTACATTTATGTGTTGGTTTTGAGTTTCCCATGACAAAAGTGTTTACTCACCAACTTGATATCAATACATTCTTAATGATTTCTCGCTACATAGGTGTGTGACAATATAATATAACAGAAAATTAGGACTATCAATTCTATTATTTAGTTAGTATTTATTCATTTTTCATTTCATTACGTACTACCACTAATATTTACAAAATTATAACAAGAAACACTAATGACATAACTAGTTTTGATCTTAAAAAAATGAAAATTAGAAACAAGAAGTTATTTAGTTTATTTTTTTCTTTTAAGAGTAAAAAGTTCGGCGGGTGTTGGTGTGGGTAGATTGTGCTGATAATATAGAACTTGAGGCTGAAAAGGCAAGTTCGAAAGTATAGGGACGCCCCTGATGCAAGATGAACTATGACTCTCTCTCTCTCTCTCTCTCTCTCTCTCTCTCAGGGTTCTTGAAACATTCAGTCGTCAGTTTCATTTGCCACTACGATTAATCGCAAGGTTCTGTTGAACAAGTACACTTGTTTCTGGATCAGGATAATTGTATTATTGTTGTTTCGGGACCTTTCTGTTACTCAAGTATTGGTTCTTCTGATGGAGCTTTTGGTAGTATTTGAATTGCTCGAGGTTCCAACACAGAGAGGGTATTTTGCTTAAAATTTCTCATTTTGCAAGGGGGAACTAGCAAGCAGAGAAAAAACGGATACCGGATTCATCAGGAGAAGACATCGGTCCAACATTACCGGATACTTTTGAGAGAGTGA